>JAOTRH010483800.1:0-25081 GCA_034768845.1 Heliamphora exappendiculata | reverse complement strand
GAAAAAGGTCCAAAACTCAGGCAACAAAACCTTAACACCCGGAGAGTCTCCTAACATTCTAAATGAAGTAAATATCAAGAGATAATGAATTAAATATCAAAAATTCTCATAAATATGGTAAAATGACCGTTTTGTAACTATTACAGCAAAAAGTCTTAAATATTCAAATTTTGACACGTGGATATCCTAAATCAAGGATTTAAATATAATTGATTGGCAAAGGATAAAATAACATCAAAAATGACAAAAATACCCCCAAGTGGCCGACCACCTTGGGAAGTGTGCTAAAATGTGACTTTTTACTTTCTTTTTAGCTTTAAATGATGAGAAATGCACTAAATTAAGCATTATGATTATCCAATACTTATTGAACAAGTAATATACATAATAATATAGTGTTATAGGTCAACAAAAGTAAACAAATCATTATTGAAGTCTATACACAACAAAATAAGTCAAAAAGTCACATATTGCAAAAATAACTTAATTTGACTTAAAAGACTACATCTATTTAATCAATTGCTATTGAAACTATTATAATACATGAAAATACTATATTTATCATAAACATATTAAAATAATAGATCTCAGTAGGAAAAAATACCAAAAAAATACATCAAATTAACTTGTAATACATTTTCTTGCACAAAAGGACACACAAACCAATGCAAAACCCCTTGATTGATGTGGGGTCAGGTTTTTGTCCCCCAAACAGCCCCTAGATGTATTTAGCTTTTCCAAATCTGATTTTGTTTCCTCAAAACCATCACCATGTCAACTCATATCTACTCAACCCATGTGAAGTGTAAGAGAAAAATGAGAAAAAAGTACCTTAATTAAATCTTTTGTCTCCCCTTTGTCTCCTAGCCTTTGTTTATATAAACTAAGCCTAAACACCTCTTTCCCTTGAGTGTTTATGAGAGTTTGAGGAAGAAGAAAGGAAGAAAGGAAGGAGAAATCAAGGAGAGGAGTTTTTCTAAAGCTAAGTACTTCCATGCCACCATCCCTTGAGCCTTCAAACTTGTAAGTAAAACCTCTAAACCTTGTATCTAAGATCCCTCAAAATATCCCCTAACACATCCTTTTAAACACTCTAAAAACATCAAGAACCGAAATCAAACCGAAAAGGCGTCGTAGTAACAAATTAGGGGCTGTTTTGTTTATGAATGATATCATATGTTGTTGTGTGATGTTATATTTGATTTTGATGACCTCTAAGGGTGATGGAGCCTTTATATTAAAGTCTAAAACCCAATCATGCAAAGAAACGGAACAAAAACATGGCAATACAAAGGTAGAAGACTTAAATCCAAAGAGGCTTCATTTTTTAGAACTTAGATGTTTCTGCCCTGAGATTTGAAATGCCATAACTGAATGTAAAAAATTGATCTAAGCATGTTCATTATGTCCAAATTTATATTTTTGTGTTATCTTTCATTCAAAGCTGTTACAACTTATTTGCATAACCAGAACTCAAGATATTGCAATTTTACGGAAGTGTGTCATTTTTCGACCAGTCAACACTCCCGACTAGGAAACCTTATTTTAAAATGAGAGCCGAACTTTGGTCAAAACATGAAAGTTATAGATAACATGTATATCTATCTACCAACCACAAATAAGAACAACATATTGAGTTTTGATAAGTCCAAACCCCTTTGAAAATCTCTGTTAGTTTCAGCCCCCAAAGAACATTCTGTTATATATTTTTATATAACTCAAAATCCCTATTTTTATTGACCTATTCCATGCGTGGTTTACATGAACATTGTAGCTAACATATTGAAGTACGTTTTTCTTAAAAATCAAACCTTAAAGCCTTGAGGTGATATCCCAAAACCCTTTCAAACCTTTTATCCAAAGCTGGCTCCGCTGAGTTTTGGCTGTTGACATAACCTATTTTCTAAAATAGCCAAAAAGTCTAACTTGTTTCAAATAACTACCTTTAGCTCTAAACATGAAACTTGTAAGGGACTTGTTTATCTAGAACTTACTAAACAATAGTTTCATTTAGACTTGATATGATACCCCAAAATTGAGACCAACCAAAGCATATTTTTGCTAAAATCTTGAGAAAAGTGTTGAACCGTTTTTTCTTAGGATGTTTTGTTCACCCCTTTGTCTTAGGTTTTGGCCATGGTGTTAAACTTGAGAATACTAAAAAATATTTTTATCTAAATGATGTAAAAAAATCACAGCTTGACAGAACCTATTTTCTAAAATATCCAAAAAGTGTAGCTTGTTTCAAACAACTACCCTTAGCACTAAACATAAAACTTGTAGGGAACTTGTTGAACTAGAACATACTAAAAATTGGGCTCATTTGGACTTGATGTAATACCCCAAAACCGAGACCAACCGAAGCATGTTTTTGATAAAATCTTGAGAAAAGTGCTGAACCGTTTTTGCTTAGGATGTTTTGTTCACCCATTTGCCTTCGGTTTTGACCTCAGTGTTTAACATGAGTTGTAGAAAATATTTTTATCTAAATTGTGTATAAAAATCATAGCTTGATTCCATGTCTAGATACCCCAAAATCTTATCGGCCCTTTTAATTTAATGTTTGACTTTTGACCTTAAAATTTGCTAAGTGTATGTGTGAGTACCTTGTTGTCATACCTGAGTTTTTGTATGATGATTAATTTGAATTAGTCGATTAATGTTTCTAAGTGAATGTATGATGATTTAGAACTCATGCTATCATGTTTGAATCATATCTTGAGAATTGTGCCTTATGCTTTGCGAATTGTACCACGAACCTTACCATGCTAGTTGATGGCATGCTATAAACTGTTGCACTTGAGATCAATGGTACACATTATGAGCATTGTCATTTGCATCCTGGCTTGTTGGAGCCGATCTGTGCAAACTGTTGTTGGGATGGGCTGTGTTGAGATTGTCATTCTTGATTCTAAGTCTAAGGCGTCCCTAGTTGCCAATTTCAAAAATATTTTGGTTTATACACCCTAGGTGCGTCCCTAGTGTTTGAAATGGTTTATCAATATTGTTGGGCACCATGGGTTCGTCGCTAGCATTCTGGTTCGAGGACTTAGATTATGGGTTGATGCCAAACATGCATTCTTGTTCTTAAGGTGGGTTTTATGCGCATATAATTTTGGTCAGAATTTTGAATAAGGATGTTATTACCTACCCCACGTCGTTGCCATTGAGTAAAATAGCTATGGCATGACGCCCGGTGAAGTGGTTACTATTCGCAACGAGGCAAGAATAGGTTTGGTGATCAGAGTCCCATCAAGTTTACTCTGGTGATTCTCGGTATGAAATTCCTGTTATAATCCGAGTGCATGTTGGGATGGGCATCTGCATTTCATACACGGCATCTCATGTGCATATGTTTATTGACTTGTCTGCTATCCTATCATAAATTTGTCTATCTCATTGACTATAAACTGGATTGGGTGTTATATAGTATGTGTTGTGGTGAATTTTGTGCCGTGAGATTAGTTAGAAGGTTTGAGTGTTTTACTTCTAGGCCTTGGCTCATGGCATTCGTGCCACATGTGAGGAGTTCTTGGAAGAAGTCATTCCAGAGGGAGAAGAGCAGTCTGAAGAACATGGTGAGTTCTAAGAGAACGTCGATCCCGCTGATTCATTCTAAGGATTTGAGACCTTTACTTTTGTTCTTTTATTCAGTTTTCCCGTTCTTAGTGTAATTTTTTAAATTTCTTGGTGAAACTATAATAATTATGTATTTTTGAACGGTTCAGAACTCCTTTATGATGTAATAACTAACGTATGTAAATATGAATGAATTGCTAGAATACCCCTTTATTTATATTTATGCATGTCCCGACATGCCCAGATGATGGGGTGTCACATTTGCTACTTAATTATACTTAAATCCTTTATTTAGGGTATCCATATGTCAAAATTTAGGTTTTTAAGGCTATTTTCTGTATTAGGGGCAAAATGGTCATTTTACCCTATTCATGAGGATTTTTTTATTTTTAATTCAATATTTTATGACATTTAGAATGTTAGGAGATTTTTCTAGTGCAAGAGTTTTATTGCCTGTGTTTTGGACCTTTTTAGGGTTTTCGAGCCGAAGTTAGGGTTTTCGATTCGAGTTAGAATTCTGAACTTCTTCTGTGTTCTATGGTCTCGTAGACTATCTGTCACTAACACTTAGAGTTTGGGCTGGGTCTTTACACGGGTCATTATCAACTGAATTTTTACAACTAGGTCTGTCCCGGGTCGTTACAAAAGACCTGGCAACACTATCTCTGCGGTGAACACTTTAAGATTTTCTCCGATCACAAGAGTTTGAAATACTTATTTTCGCAGAAAGACCTAAACTTGTGCCAACGACGATGGATGGAGTTGTTGGCAGACTATGATTTCGGCTTGCAATATCACCTAGGAAAGGCCAATGTTATAGCTGACGCTCTCAATAGGAGATCTCATGGTTCGTTAGCTTTTAAAGCTATACGGGAATGGGACATGCTTGGAGAGATTAGAGAATTTAATCTGTGTCCGAAGGAGACAGCGATGGGTGCCACCCTATTTTCTGTAGTTTCACGACCTATATTGGTTGCACGGGTGTTAGAGGTCCAGCAAACGAACCAAGAGGCTCAGATGATACGGGATCGTGTTGCTAGTGGAGAGGACACTACGGGATGGGTTGTGAGTTTAGACCAGAGTTTGAGATTGGCTGGGAGATTGTTTATACCAGAGTCATGCTGTGCTGATATACTTCATGATTGTCATCATTCTCACCTTGCAATGCATCCTAGAGGCACTAAAATGTATCATGATCTGCACTGTCAGTTCTGGTGGGCGGGAATGAAGAGGGATGTACTTTGATTTGTTTCTCGGTACCTTATTTGCCAGTAGATAAAGGCAGATATCAGAGGCCAGTAGGATTATTACAACCATTGTCAATATCAGAGTAGAAGTAGGACAACATTACGATGGACTTCGGGTCAAGACTTCCTAGATCACCTAAAGGACGTGACACTGTCTGGGTTGTGGTTGATAGGTTGACGAAGTCAGCACACTTTCTCCCCATCTACATGAAGGATTCAGTGGACAGATTGAGTAGATTATATGTTAGAGAGAGAATTCAGTTACACGAAGTGCCTGTGTCTATTATTTCTGATCGAGACCCACGCTTTACATCTCGCTTTTGGCAGAGTCTTTAGGAAGCTTTAGGAACTAGCTCGACGTTCAGCACTGGCTTTTACCCCCAGACAGATGGTCAGTTTGAGAGGGTTATACAGATTCTGGAGGATATGTTGAGGGCCTGTGTACTTGATTTTCAGGGTTCTTGGGAAGATCATCTGCCATTGGCAGAGTTTACATACAACAACAGTTATGAGTCCAGTATTGGGATGGCACCGTATGAGGCTTTGTATGGTAGGCCGTGTAGGTCATCAGTATGTTGGATAGATGTGGGAGAAACCACAGTCTTGGGGCCCAACTTGGTGCAGGAGACGACAGAGAAGATTGCCATGATTCGCCATCGCTTAGTGACAACTCAGAGTCGCGAAAAGAGTTATGCTGACTGGAGGAGAAGGCCATTGGAGTTTGCAGTGGGTGATCACGTGTTTTTGAAGGTTTCACCATGCTGAGGCTTGATGAGGTTTAGCCGCAGTGGGAAGCTATCACCAAGTTTTATCGGGCCATTTGAGATTCTTGAACTGATTAGAAAGGTAGCATAGTGTGTGGCTTTGCCACCTCAGTTGGCGTCTATGCACAATGTATTTCATGTTTCTATGCTTTTGAGGTATGAGCCTGACCCTTCACGTGTTCTGGATTGGGCCGAGCTGCGGGTTGATAAGGATGTTACATATGAGGAACGCTCGATGAAGATCATAGACACAAAGGAGCAAGTGTTGAGAGGGAGGTCCATTGCTTATGTCAAGGTCCTTTGGCTTCATCACGGGATTAATGAGGCAACTTAGGAGCTTGAGTCTAGATTCATGCATGATACCCGGAGTTGTTTGCCTTATAGCCTTGTAGTGAGTTTCGGGGGCAAAATTCCTTAAGGGGGAAAGTTGTGAGACCCGATTTCATTTTATTTTATGATATATACATGTTTGACGTGTTTTCTTTTGTTATATGTATATCCTCGATGGATGGTTTATGCTTTATTATTATAGAACAGCAAGCGTAGATGTGTTTTACGCTTTCACGGCTTTTGTTTTGGCTTATTTGGTTGGTCACAGGGTTGAAAATTCTATTTTGACGTAGAAAAACCTAGTTCCCAGCACTCCAGTCGACTGGATTGAAGGACCCAATAGACTGGATCAACAGTAGGTTTGTCCAGTCAACTAGATTATGCCATCCAGTCGACTGAGGTGTAGTGGCGGAGGTTATTCCTAGATCCAAAACTCATTTAGACGACTGAACCGAGCCATTCAATCGACTGGATGCACTGTTTGGTCGAGCCTGTATATATTCCAGCGCCTGTTTTGTTTCCAAAAAGCTTATTTTCTCTCAAACTTTCCACCTTATCTCTAGAATTTTATTATGCCTGAGCATAGTTTTTGACGATCAACTTGTGGATCCTTGCTATTCACGCTGTTGGCTTCGCTTCCATCCGGATATATTCTCGTTTCAATGAGGTTCGATTTTTGAGGTTTTGAGTTTTAACTCACTGAGGTAGGATCCTAGACTTTATTATTGTTAAAGGGTGTTATGTGTAGTTATATGTATTTTTACGGGTAGAAAATGCTTAAAATATTGTTTTCATGTCTAAACCTTGTTGTTGGATAAAAAGCATGTTTTTACACCTTTTTTTGGTTTAGTCCCTGATTCGAATGTGTCGATATCCATGGTTTTTAAAAAAGTGATTTTGAAAACGGAGGTTTTGTGAAACTATTGAAAAAATGTGTTTTGGAGATTCGGAGCTAACCCTCGAGTTTGAGTCCCAGTTTTTTAAATGTTTTGATGGAAACATATTTTTACTTACTAGTTGGTCTCCATGGTTGATGGATTAGATCTCTTTTATGTATGTTGATGTAAAACTGTTCGGTGGGTTTTTCGTAGGTGGGCTACGGCTGGTTTTTAAATGATTCTATAGATGTACCGTGACAGTGAGTGTGGATTTGGGCTACTATTGCTCCTCGGTGGAAGTCTAGAAACGTGTGCAGAGTAGGTCCCTATCTTCTTTCAGGTTAATCCCCGTAAATGAGGTGGTGGGTGCTTAGTACCCTCGGGTTTCAAACCCGTAAACTAAGTGATCGTTATTGTAACTCCGTATAGAACTTGTCATTACCTAACAGGCCTTAAGTGGTTCAACGTTAGGTAATAGGCAGGAGTCTATAGTTGTTGCCTTTGTCTTGAGTTGACAAAGTCGGTACATAAGGTTCATTTTATCTTGTTTTTCTCAACTGTGTGACCCGAGTGGAAAAAATATTCTTGTGTTACCATTTTTTCTTAACTGTGAAACAATACTTGCATTATTCATATGCATGATTTTAAAGATGAAAAACTGGTAATTTTCAAGATGGAAAACCTTTTGGGCTCCTGTGGTTGGGTCCGCTTCTTGTATATGATTGCATATCCTACTTTATAGCTTTATATTTTGTTTCATTGGGCTTCGGCTCACGGTGTGAGATTTGTGCAAATATTTTTCAGGTAGAGCTAAACATGAAGAGTTGACCTAGAGATGCTCATGGTGGTGGAAGACTTGTATTAGTTTTCCTATTTTTTTTGAGCCATGTATTCTTATATGCGATGCCTGTTTTTGAAGGCAAGTTTTGTACGCCGTGTGGCGATATACCTTGTGCATGTATGGAATATATGCTTACTATTTATGAGAGATGAACCTTGGGTACTCTTTTATCCAAATGCTGTATTTTTTGGTTAATGGTTTTACAATTGAAAATCTTATTTTCATAAATAGTATTTTGGTGGGCGAAACGTGACCCTGGAGTTTTGGGCATAACAGATCCTATTGAACTCATTGAGATCAAGAGAGCAATACAAGAGATTCATAGCCTTAGCATTTTTTTGAATCTCTCTTATGTCATTTTCAGTCCATTCGTTTTTAGGTTTAGGAACAATTGCTCCTTCAACGGTCTTGGTAGGTCTTTTGGGTCCATTCATGATAACCCTTCACAAGTCAGTCTACGGCTTGAATGTAGATTCTCATTCTAGCATTCCAATAATTATAGTTTGTTCCATTGAACAAATGGGGTTTGTTGATGGACTAACCTTTAAATTGAATAGGTCCAATATTTGTGGTTGCCATGAAAACTCTTAGACGGTTAAGTCAAAAAACAAGAGTCCAAGCCAGGATAGGAGTGAATTGGATTTTAAAAACAATAATAACTATTTTAAAAACCTTTTTCAAAACCTTTTAATTTCTCAAATAATTATAGCAAGTATATCAAGAAATAAAGCAATGAAGAAATTAAAGAGGTTAGGGATAGAGAAAATGAACCAGACACCAAGATTTATAGTGGTTCGGCTTCTTTCAAGCGTATGTCGACTCCTTAAAACTCCCCTTGAGAATTTTCACTAAGATAGAATGCTTCACGGGCACATTCAAAGCCTTTTACCGCATCAAGAAGATCCTATAAAATATTTCTTATTTTTTCTAATCTCTTTTGAGCTCTTTTTTAAAGAGTATCACATACTCTCTTAAAGGAACAAGGGTAACTCACTCCCTATTACAATAAATGTATGGGAATCAAAGATTCAATCACTCACTCACTCTCTTCACAAATGATTAGAAATAAATAAATGCAAAGAGGTGAAAATCAACTGGAGGAGTTAATGAGCAATACATGCTTTCTTGAAGATTTGAGCTTTTGATTCAAGCAATAGAATAGTGTCCAGATCTTCTAAGCTTCGAAAATTAACTCTTTATATAGCCATCTTAAGGAAATGACCATTAGTGGGTTGGTGGAGGCAATCAATACTTTGAAATCCAACCGTTGGAACCAGCGCGAGATTTGAAATCTGTCGCAGGGGTCAACTCAAAACCATTTTGTGTTGACTCAAAATATCTAGGGCTTGGTTTCTCAAGTGATTGTGTTGACTTATTTCTTCAATGTATTCAACATAAATTCTGCATATTTTCTCGCCCACACGGTGGTGTCGACTCATGAAACTTTTGGTGTCAACTCAAACATTACACCAGTTCTCCAGGAGAGACTTTTGGTGTCAACTCATATTGTCTTTGGTGTCGACACTTTTTGTCTGGCAAGCTACTGAAATTTCAGTTTTGACTTATCTTCGTTTTAGTGTCAACTCATATTGTAGTCAACCTCGGTAGTTTTAGAGTTTACTCATTTTGATCTGGTGTCGACTCAAAAAACTACAAACGGTCTCAGTTATTTTGGGGTCAACTCGAAGTCATTTGGTGTCTTATGTCGACTCATAACCTTTGGTGTCAACCTGTTTGAGTTGGAGTCAAGAAATGTCTTTAAAGTTCTAGGTCGACCCATTTAGCTTTGGTGTCAACTCATATCTTTCAAAGTCAAGAATCCAATCAATTACTTGGTGTCGACTCAAATGGCATTGGTGTCGACTCAAGTTGAATCCCACAAGACTTGTGTAGGTGTTGACTCAATTCCTCAATGGTGTCGATACACTTGAGAGTTTCAAGCTTACTTATCCTTTAAGTATCGACTCAAATATTAATTTGTATCGACTCAAAATGTTCTTTGACAGTACACTTAGTGTCAACTCATTTGATGCAAAGAGTTGGCATAAATAGGTTAAGATATCGACTCATTAGTCATGTAGTGTCAACACTCAGCTTTTTTGAAAACATTAAAATGTAATCTTTTTTAAATCAATTTAATTAAGAAAATAAATTATGAAAATCATCAAAATCTAATTAAAAATCCCTTGGGCTAATAGGTAGGATTTCAAAGCATCAATTTGCTCCACTAAACCACTAGCGAACATTTACTTCATATGGCTATATAAGGAGTTAATTTTAAAAGTTTCATTAATCTGGACACTGTTCTATTACTTGAAATCAAAGCTCAAATCCTTCAAGAAGCATTAACTGTTCATTTACTCCTCCATCCAAAAATCACTCTTTCTTACTCCTTCATTTCCAATCATTTCTAAAGAGTGTTAGTTAGTGAATATTTGATTTTCTCACATTTATTGAAAAAAAGGATGAGTTACCCTTGAACCTTTAGGAGAATGAGTGAACTTTTTATTTTAGAAAAAGCAGGGATTATTTTGTAAGAACTTCTTGAGACTGTAAAAGGTTTTTGAATGCACCTGTTAAACAGTCAATCCTAGTGAATATTCTCAAAGAGAGTCTTGAGAAGTGGACGTAGGTTTGAAAGAAATCGAACCTCTATAACTCTTGGTGTCTGGTTCATTTTCTCTTTTCCTAACCTCTTTAATTTTTTACTGTCATCTATATTACTATATTTTTTTGAGAAATTAAAAAATTTTGAAAAATGTTTTTTAAATTGTTATTGTTGTTTTAAAACCCAATTCACCCCCTCCCCCAGTCTTGGATTGCCTGAACTAACACTAACTTTAAAAAATATTTGGGTTTTAAGGATTGAGACCAAATTCAACATCACACTAAGATATAAAGCATTCATTATTCATTTCATGTTCAAGCACTTCAATAGTGCTCATAAAGTCCATATAATAAACTACTCATGTTAAAAAACATATACACATTCTCAATCTTTCAATTAACTTTGGGTTTTTCTTGAAATCTCATTAGGTTTCACGAAAACCAACACAAATCAATAAAGAGCACCCAAGTTAGTCTAGATCGTACCTCGAATAGCCCTAACGCCTTGAGATTCCACAAATTTTTTCCTCCTAGGGTTTCAGCTGTGAAGGCCCATTTTTTGGACATATCATTTAAAAGACCCTTTCTTTAATTACTTGTGAAAATAGTATATTTTGTTTTTTTGGTTAAACATAAACTGTCTATTTCACTTATAAGTAATTAACTTGACTTAAAAGAATAAGTTAAAAGAAGGGGGGAGACATTCATATATATCAAAAGAGAATTCCAAATATTACAAAAAGTACATCAGATCGTGGAATTAAAATATTGCATTTCTAACAAATTCTGGAACTCTTTGGTGGTTTCTTCTCCTAAGCCAGGCAGAGTCCAGTGCTCCTCCTCCTCGGTCGGGATTACCTCCTCGTACACTTCTTCTTCACCTGGCATTTAAATTCTATGAGCTACACACTCAGAGGAACAACTATAACCCAACTAATCTACCCATAAAAACACCAATACCCAACAATATGCATACACAAGATACACAAAGATATACACTTCTCAATGCAAGGGATCAACCTAACAGACTGTGTTCACGTTGTCCATACTACCAAATTTCTCGTTCTCAATTATATGCTAATAGTTGTAAGGGTTCAACCTATAAAATAATGTTCTCTTTGTTCACAATATCGCATTCTCGTTCTCAAGTATACACTAATAGTCTTAAGGTTCAACCTAAAACCTCTATGTTCTCGTTCCCAAAATCAAACGTTCATGTTCTTAGTTTTTCCCTCGGTTCTCACCCGAGAACCCAAACCCGAAGGTTACTCAATGCCGCGTTAACTGTAACGAGCCTCACCACCATGGCACCTTTATGTTCCCAGTCACTAAGCTCTCGTACACCCATTCCCAAATCACCATGGAACACGTAAGATGATCGATTTACAGTCATAACACACATAAGACGGCATCAAAAAAGGCACAGATCAAGACATAGCATGCCACATGACATTCATGAACCCTTTCTAAACACAACTCCACTACACAAGATCCCCGAATCACAACGGCACATGTAAGATGATTGGTTCCGCTACAGCACATGTGAGACCCTAACCCATGTTACTTTAAAAATGATTAAGTGTTGATGAGAGAAGGAATCAAAACTTGATCTTGGTGATGTTCTAGGTGAGCCTTTTAAGCTTGGATGCACATGAAAGATATAATTGGGGATGAGTATGATGTTCTAATGGATGATTGGACAAAAACATGTGAAAGTTTTGTTCAAATTGAATCCTAGCATGAGGTTTGAATCATTGGAAAGTAGACTTCCAGGGCTTCAGTTTGAGCACAAGAGCGACCTATTTGGAGTTCTGATGAAGTAGATATGCTTGTTCAAAGTCAAACCAACAGCGTAGTCGCGGAGACCAATCAAGCGGTCTCCAGATCGATCGATCGAGCTGTGTCAGGTAGAGACTATAAGTTATGGGTTTTGGGTTGGTTTTCTCATTCTCTTCTCTCTCTCCTCTCTCTCTCTCTAAAGTAGAGGGGGGATCTAGGGTTTAGGTTTTGGTGCTCCTTGGAGCTTTCTATGTTCGTTGGAGGTCGAGATCTTGCCGTTTCCGTGAGTGAGCTACCCTTGGAGAGCGTAGGTGTTCGTTAGAAGCTTTCCCGTCTTTGCGCGTATTGGGCTTTAGTGGATTGAAGTACACATGAGGCTTAATTCTTAACGGTGAGATGTCTATGAGGTAGGATCTAGACTATCTCTTGTGATTTGTTAAGATTTGTGTTGATTATTTTCATTAGAGTACACCCTAGCATATTGTATATATGAAATTAGGACTTGAGTTTGGTTTTTGAGAAAATTGGAGTGTATGGATCCTATGTTGCATATTTAGGATGTATTAAGTTCATCGAAAACAAACAAAAATTGGGAAGATTGGGTTTCGTTACATTGAAGGAAATTGTTGAGGATTGAAGCATTTGAGATATCGATTGAGAAAGGTAATTTGATACAAATTGAACTAATGTTGGTATTCTAGCTAAATATAATATTTAGAGTTATTTGATGAAACATGGTTTATGTGACTGACATTTTGAGAAATTTGGGGATTTTAAGAAGTGATTAACCACGGTTTAAGAGTTTATTGTACCAAAAGGTTTTCGGTTGGTTATTTTTCTTCACATAAACTCTTGTGCCTCGATGGAGATTTTGGAATGGCTTTTTCTCCCTTTTAAAAGTTATTTCTTTGGCCAAAATGCATTGAAGGATATGAAAAATCTTTTAAGTGTTGAAAATCAAGTTTTTGGCTTGAAAAAGAACCTGGAGCAGGACAAATCAATAGACCAATCGATCGGTCTATCGAGCTGTCCTTTGGTACTCTCGGTTCTCTTGTGCAGGCAAGAGACCGATCGACCAATCTTTCCACCGATCGATCGGTCTAGGCTATTTTCAAAATTTTTGGTGTTTTGTTTAAGACTTGGCTCTTGGGGACCATGATCCTAGTTTTCTAGACTACTCTTTTACATTAATTAAACCCTCGGTTGGACACATTTTAAAAGGTTTTGAACTTGTGTCGATTAAGATAAACTTTGGTGGGTCTAGATTTGTAAAAAATGGAAATTTGAGGGTTATGGTTTGACATGGTTATCACTAAAAACTCCAAGCTTTAGGAAGGAAAAATGGGTTTTAGACTTATCTATATATGCATATGATGGGTGCACTCCTTTTCCTTCAAACGATATGATCACTATCGAATTAATTTTGTGTTGGTACTATACGAAGTTGGTAAATGAAATATGAATTATGAGAAAGTATATATATTGATGTTATGATGCATGTGACATGAAAGGAAGCTTGAATACTCAAACGATGTATGATTTGAAAATGAAATGGAAGATTGGAAATTGGAATCGAAATGACAACAAGACGTGAAAATGATTAGGAGAGGAACCAGTTGTTGGTTGGACTCTCGAATTGTGAAAATGAAGTTTTTTTAAATGAATAATGAACTATATGAATTGATGTGGATTAAGTTGAGCTTGAGACTCTGGTATGAAAGACTGAAAACTTGCGCAAGATGGGAATCACATGCCCACGAGTTAGCCCTTGAAATGTGATGTTGTTTCGTGGTGAGTCATAGAGCTATCTATTACGCAATGGTTTCGCGTAGCCTATTGGGAATTAATAGGGAGGGGTTTCTAGAAGCTGCACCCGACACCAGTTCATTAAATATGATACGATTTTTATGAAAATCGGGTTATAAGATAAATATGTGAACAATGTGGAAGAAAAGAATGATTTGAAATGAATGTGGTTAATGTAATAAAGAAGTAATGTGATAAAAAAATAAGCAAATAAATGGGATTAATTAGTGTGCGTGGGTGTGTGCGTGTGAACGAATAACTAATTAGTGAAACTTGCTTTTACTTTTATTTCGGTTGCACCCATCACACCTCACAAATCATGCATAACAGTTGAGTTAGTCTTCATCCTACGACCTTTGGCTCACGTACATATGCTAAACCATTTCCGATTTCGAAGATTTGGAGTGGTTCCAGGATGAAGGATGCATGTTGGAGAAAGGCTAGAGGAAAGATTTGTTTCATCGTATTTTGAGTTATGTTTGTACATAAAGTAAATTTGATGAATGTAATTGATATAAAGGTTTAAAGTTGAACATATGCTGTCACCTATCCTTAAATGGGTTTGTAAATAAGCTTTTGAAACTTGTTTTACAGAGTTAGAATATTTTAAATGCCTAAATGAAGGGAAAACCCTTTTTAACGCATATGTTATGTTTGGAAAGGTCATTGAAGTTATAGTTCCAATATGTTTTACTCGGGGTCGAGTCATTACATCACACATAAGATGGTATGGACCCTAACTCAACACACCAGATCCCTGAATCACAACGGCACACGAAAGATGATCGGTTTTGCCACATCATACATAAGACGGTATGCACCCTAACTCAACACACAAGATCCCCAAATCACCACAGCACACGTATGATGATTGATTCTCCCACGACATACGTAAGACAATATAGACCCTAACCCAACACACTAGATCCCCGAATCACCATGGCACAGTAAGATGATAGGTTCCGCCACGGAATATGTAAAACAATACAGACCCTAACTCAACACACAAGATCCCTGAATCACCATGGAACACGTAAGATGATCGGTTTTTCCACGGCATACGTAAGATGGTATGGACCCTAACTCAACACCATAAACACCATACACAACCCACCCCATTTTTATTGCTAAATTTCCACAACGAGCACTCACCTCCTTGGTACAACTACGTTCTTATACACTATGTTTCCATACACCTTGCACCCCGCACATCATCCTTTCTTATTAGTAAACTTATACTATGTACACTCGTACACAACTAAGGCTCAGTAAACTCATACTGGGCTTATAGCCATGATGTGCGGCTCACCAATTAATAAACTCATATTTGTAGACTCGTACATGGCTAAGATCCAATAAGCTCATACTTAGATCAAGAAGAGGCACGGCTCGTGACATGGTACGACTCAAGACGTTAATGGACCCTTTCTCATCTCCATATCACAACACATAACCCTCCCCATGTCAAAATCCCAAGTTTGTTTTGAAGAATAAAGTTCATTCATTGTTCATCATTTAGTTCCCTATACGTGTACTAGGTCCACTACTCATGCTTCCTTCACAATATGTCAAACGACTTCTAAACATGCTTTGAGTACCATAATAACATCAACAAGTCTCATTCATGGCAAGATATAAGCATAACACAAGCATTCATACACTTAAGCATCACTAATCAACTTCTTTAAAAATTCAGCATCTTAGGTACTGTTTGAAAAATTCATTTACCATACTTAGAGACATTGTTTTGCCATGATATTTTATAGGGTCGTAAATATACATGTTAGGAACATTTCATATGTAGACCACTAAGCTATAAGCCTCTCTAAACAGGGGCAAAAATTCATTGAAGATAAGAGGTCAAAAAACGATACCATTTGGTAAAATCGAGTTTTAGAAAAAATCGTCAGGTCAAATCACTCCAAATAATTTTATATGAAAGACAACTCAAAATCTAGCTCTGGATATAAAGCTTGACCTTAGGGGATTTTTTCTAGAAGTTTCTAAAAATTGGCAAAGTGGACAGTTTTTCTGCTCGTTTGGCATCAAAGCATAAAAATTATGTTTCGGGTACTTAAACTTCATTTTGGGTTCTACCAAAAATCACACATGTTAAAAATAGAATCATGAAGTTCTAATAAAAATAGGTTTTGAAGAAAACACTTTTAAGTTCACCAAAAAATTCGAGCATGATGAAGAACTTCTTAATTTTTCTTCGGTGGACTTGTTCCTACTCTTATTTAACTTATTTTTTGGGTTAATATATGTTATTTAAAGTCTAAAAACAGTATATTCCAGAGGCTATAATATTCACATATCACTATTAATCAACCCATAGAAAGAAAACGAAACACAAGGCGTTATTTCATGCACAATAACAATGCTATCTCCTATTCGATTCTTTTCGAACCGTCTTGTTTCTATTCTTGTTTATAGCTACTTAGATCATATTATTTGTTGTCGAGAGAGATTATAATAGAAGTTTAAAGTGAGTTGTAGAAGTTCTTACTCATAAAAATAAAATAAAGCACAAGGCGTCATTCCATGCACAACAACTAAGCTATCTCATGTTCGATTCTTTTTAAACCTTCTCGTTTTTAATCTTTTTATAGTAACTTAGATCATATTATTTGTTGTAGAGAGGGATTAGAATAGAAAGTTAAAGTGAGTTGTAGGAGTTCCTACTCATAGAAACAAAATCAAGCACAAGACGTCTTTCCATGCACAACAACTAAGCTACCTTTTATTCGATTCTTTTTAAACCTTCTCATTTCAAATCTAGTTTATAGCTACTTAGATCATATTATTTTTTGTAGAGAGGGATTAGAATAAAAGGTTGAAGTGAGTTCTAGGAGTCCCTACCCAAATGATCTTGATCAAAGAAAATGGACTTAGCTTTAGACTTTCTTCCTTCCTTTTCTTCCTTCTTCTTCTTCTTTCTCCCTTCTTCTTCTTCTTCTTCTTTCTTGGAGTCTCTCTCTCTCTCTATCCTAACCACTTTAGCCAAAAATTATTCGGGGAAAGGGTGGGATTTCGTCTCCTATTTAGAGATTTGAAGGACTTGAGGTGTAATTACTTAAGGTTTGTTTGGTAATTAACTAGAATAGGTTTAGAGACTTTTTCGTAATTATAGGCTAGTAGACCAATGTGTTGTCACTTGGCTAATGATGAAGAGTTGGGATGATTTTAGATGAATAAAACTCTTTTAGCTAAAATTAAGTAGAAAAGTGCCCAAAATACCCCTGAAGATATTTTGACGCTAATGGTTACTATTGTATATAACTTGATTTTTGAAATTTAAATTTTATTTTAGAATTAATTTTATAGAATATAAAAATATTAAAACTATTCAAAACTGTTCTATTTATACTGAAAAAGTCATAATGCAGTATAAAAGTGCATATTCCCAAGACAAATCTTGACAATATACAAAAGTACAATAGAAAGCTTTCTAGAAAGACACTAGGAAGGTTATCTATGAGAAAGGGAGATATGGATCTTTAAAAAAATAGTTGTATAAAATTCTTATAACTAAAAAAAAGTAGAAAAGTGTTTACAATATCCAAAAAGATATGCTCGGAAAAAAAGATGACTAATGTATAGGATTTATCTAATTGTTTAGGATCACAATTTTGGCTTAAAAGATGATATGTGAAATTTAAAAATATTAAATTTGTACAAAATTGCTAAATTTATATAGTAAAGTCTCAAGAAAGTACAAGTCCTTTTGGTTCCAAGACAAATCTCATAAATTTTCCAAAAGTACAACTTTGTACCTTTTTGGCACACTTTTCAAGGAGGTTGTTGGAAGACTAATATTTATTTATATAATTAATTTTTATTTTATTCTTTTTCTATAATTATGAAATCTCTACACATGGAAGACTAATATTTTTATATAATTAATTCTTATTTAATTCTTTTGTATAATTATGGAATATCTACATATAAAAGACTAATATTTATTAATTCTCATTTAATTCTTTTGTATAATTATGGAATCTCTATACACAATATGGATTTCAAATTATATTTTAATTAGTTATGTGAGGCCTACTATTTGATCAAAATCTCTACACATAGAAATATATGAATATATATTAAAAATGAGAATATTATTTTTGGGTTAAAAGAATTAATATTTTGGGCTCAACATTTAAAGTTTGTTGGGATTGATCCATGAATTTCCTTAAAAATTCATGGGCTTAATTAAAAGATTTGGGCCATTATTTTAGTTGGTCTTTAATCCTGCTTGGGCTTTTTTTTGTATTTTAGTCCTTGTGTGCATTTGGGCTTTGTTGTGTTTTGGGCTTATTAAATACTTCGAACTGATATTAAGCTTGGACCTCATTAATACTTGGGCCTTAATTATACTTTGTAGCGACCCAGTACAGTTTTCATTAATTAATTTAATGTAATTAAATCCGTAGAAAATAAATTTTGACATTAGATATTTCCTTATTGTTTAGGGTTGGCATCTCAGGATACCCCAGGATATTAATACATGACTAGTTCGGTGAAGTCCAAAAATTTTAATAATGTGATTTAAACTTAATTAAAATTGAGTATGAGAATTTAAAGTAATGTGATTTTAAATATTTTTATAAGAATCCAATTTGTGGTTGGGTGGTAGTGAAAATAATTCTGAAAAATTCTTGACAGATTAATACAAAACAAATAGAGAAGGGAAGAGGAATTCTCTAGAGAAACCTAGAGAGAGAGAGAGAGAGAGAGAGAATGTGAGACCTAGACCCGTCTCTTTTTGAGACATATATGTTTGATGTATTTTCGCATATATTTTGTTCGATGTATGATTTATTCATTTTGATACATGTTTACGTTTAAATAAGCATGCGGGGTTGGTTCCTGGGATTGTAAGGAGTTGCTGTGCAAATTTTTAAAAAAAATTGAGATATTTTGCTTATAAATATCTTCCCTTAGATATTTTGTTCAAAATATCTTTTTCTTCCTCTCTCTAGTTTTGAAACTCACCAAACGCTCTGCCTTCTCTCTAACTTCTCGGGGGCTCGAGGCTTGATTTTTGACAAACTAGCTACTGATCCTTAGTATTGGCACGGTGGTCTACGTTATCATCCAAACAAAATTCCATTATGGCAAAGCTCAATTTTGCACGTGGATCGAAACATCAAGTTTTTAACTCATCGAGGTAGGATCCTAGACTGTATAACTATTAGAGGGTACCACGTGCAATACTACGTGTTTCTACCGTTTAAAAACGCATGAAAGGTGATTTATGTTTAAATTGAGTTTTTGGTTTAGAGGGTACCACGTGTGATCCAGTCGACTGACCCCTGAGTTTTTTATTTATGTTTAAATTGAGTTTTCGGCATTTTGGTGGATGAAAGTGTGTTTCGAGAGTTTCCTTTTGAGGTTTTGGTGTTGGGTTTGGACGTGCGGATGTCCGAGGGAGTTTAAGGGGTGGTTGGAGGTTTGATTTTAGGTTTGGAAGCAAAATCGTAGCTCAAAAACATTTTATGGGCTGGTTCAGTCGACTAGACCTCGGGGGTCAATCAACTGGATCATGTTTTGGTGAGTTCAGTCGACTGGACCTAGGGGGTCAGTGGACTGAAATTCTTTATGTTTTGGTTCTCTTTTTCAAGAGAGTTTTCTAGACGACTAGGGGCTTGGGCCAGTCAACTAGGGTCCTGTGTGGACTGTTGGTGTTGTTTTGGTTGTTTGGTGGTTGGGTGTTGGCTTCCCTCACTTTTCTCGAATGGTTTTTAAAGGCGATGGATTTGTAAGATCTCGCTTTTCGGATGTTGGTTTTAAAGGAGTGTGGTTTGAAAAAGGAGTTTTTACGAAAACTTTGGAAAAAAAACGTGTTTATTAGAGGTTTGGAGCTAGCCTTTGGGGTTGAGTCTCAACTTCTAAAACATGTTGGTGAAAATATGTTTTTATATGTTTTGTTTGATCTTCATGGTTCATGGATTGGATCCCTGATATATACTTGTGTTGTATATATATCTATTTGTGGGTTGGTTTTGAAATGTTTTCAATAGATGTACCATGATAGTGGGTTTTGTTGAGTTGGGCTTCCATTGCTCCTCGGTGTAAGTTCAAAAACGTGCGCAGCGTAGGTGCTCTGTACCATCGGGTGAGTCCCCGTAAATTGAGTGTGGGTGCTTTGTACCCTCAGGCTCAGGTCCCGTAAACTAAGCAGTAGGTGCTCTATACCTTCGGGCTCAGGTCCCGTAAATTGAGTGGTTCAATTGCCTCCGTTAATGGCGTCGTTGTCGTGACTTCGTATAGAACTTGTCATTACTAAGCCTGCGGGTCTAGGGTTATGGACGAGAGACTATAGTTGTTACCTTTGTGGGTGTGGCAGAGTCGGTACATAGGATTACATTTTATCGTGTCTCGTCGGTTGTGTATCCCGAGTGGAGAATGCTGTGTTTTACTGCTTTTTCTTAACTGTGGTATGATATATGTCAGTATTATATACGTAATTTGAAGGATGGAAATGGTGGTTTTCAGATGGAAAACTTATTATTTTTGTGTGAAAACCTTGTTTGGCATTTGTGGTCGAACTAACTCCCACCATATGATTGCATGACCTGTATTACAGCTTTACAGTCTATTTTCTATTGGGCTTCAACTCACGGTGTGGGATTTTGCTATAAAACCTTTTTTCAGCTGAGCATGTGGAGTTGAAATATTTTCAATAGATGTACCGTGACAATGGATTTTGTTGAGTTGGGCTTTTATTGCTTCTCGGTGTAAGTCCGAAAACGTGTGCAGCGTAAGTACTCTGTACCTTCGGGTTAGTCCCCATAAATTGAGTGTGGGTGCTTTGTACCCTCGGACTCAGGTCCCGTAAACTAAGCAGTAGGTGCTCTGTACCTTTGGGCTCAGGTCCCGTAAATTGAGTGGTTCGATTGCCTCCGTTAATGGCGTCATTGTCCTGACTTCGTATAGAACTTGTCATTACTAAGCCTGTGGGTCTAGGGTAATTGACGAGAGTCTATAATTGTTACCTTTTTCGGTGTGGCAAAGTCGGTACATAGGATTATATTTTATCGCGTCTCCTCGGCAGTGTATCCTGGGTGGAGAATGCTGTGTTTTACTACTTTCCTTTAACTGTGGCATGATATCTGTCAGGATTGTATGCATAGTTTCAAGAATGAAAATAGTGGTTTTCAGATGGAAAACTTGTGATTTTTGTGAGAAGAATCTGTTTGGCTTTCGTGGTCGAGCTAGCTCCCACCATATGATTGCTTAAGCTGTATTATTGCTTTACAGTCTATTTTCTATTGGGTTTCGACTCACGGTGTGGAATTTTACTGTAAAATCTTTTTTTCAAGTGAGCATGTAGAGTTAACCTAGTCGCAGGGGTGATGGAAGACTTGCTGTAGTTTTCTCTTTTTGAGACATGTATTTTTTACATATGATGCCTGTGGAGGCTAGTTTTGTACGCCTTTTGGTGAGATACTTTTTCATGTATGAGAATGAATGTTTATCGTTTATGATAGCAAAACTTGGAAAATCTTTTATCCAACTGTTGTATTTTGATTTCTAACAGTAAAATCTATTTTTCTTAAATGGGTGTTTCGGTGGGCTTTCGCGTGACCCTGGTGTTTGGGGTGTGATAGAGAAATTTCATCTCAGTCGAAGCAGAGATGCTTTTGGAGAAGTAGAGAAGGAAAAATCGAGAGAGCGAGAGAGAGAGAGAGAGAGAGAGAGAGGGGGAGAGAGAGAGAGCTTAAAACCCCATTGAGGCCCCAAACCAACCCCGACGCCTCTTTCTTCTCCTTCTATCTTTGTTTCTATTTGTGGCTGCCATGGAAGGGCTTAAACTTCCAAATCAGAGTTCTTACAACAAATCAATGATCCCTCATGTCGATTCACATACCGTCGAACTGGATACCAACTCCGTGCAACCCGACGCCTTCTTCTTCTTCTTCTTCTTCTTCTTCTTCCTTGCTGTCTTTGTTTGCCACATAAGCATTTTTCAAGCTTCGCACTCCCACTTTTCACCAGAAATTATGGTCTTACACTCCAAAGCAAAGATGGCCGAGTGAGATCCTAGCCACACAGTATCGATTCACAGCTTTGTCGAGTGAGATTCAACCAAAAACTCCATTCCCTTCTGACCAAACCCAGGGTTCACAATCTATGATGAAATTCTGAAATTTGGTACTACAAGAGATAAAACTTAGACCCAAGAAGCCTCATTCTTCTCTTTCATTCGCCGATCACCCTCCGCTTCGCCTGTATCGTTTCGTGCCACCATTGAAGCCGAGCTCTAAGTTTTGAAAGCAAGTGTATTCTCAGAAATTGATGGATCGAAACATTTATTCAGAGGCCACTAGAGGAAAATTGATGTGTAATCAACCAATTCAAAACCTCATGAAGTCATAATCCAAACTGGCCGAAACCTAAGGGAGGTGTTCTTGGCGAAATCTAGGACATTGCGGCACTACAAGATAGGATCTAGACTAACTTGAGTGCTTTATTTTGATTTGTGTTGCTTGTTCATGAAATTGAATTAGACTTTAAGAAAAACCTAAGTATGATCAAAAGATGGAGATTGTGGTTATGTTGTTGAATCTTATGGTTGAATGCATGAAAGATTTAAGCCCTATTCATGAAATGGATAATTAAAGTTTTAGACTATATAATTCTAGACCCTACTTACACAATAGTAGGGTCTAGAATCCTATCTCAGAGAGTTAAGACTCGAAGCCTCGAAAATTAAACCTTGACAAAATTGAATTCTGTCTGAATATATACGAAGCCCCTGGCACCAACATCAATGATCCATAGTCAGATTGCTGAAAATTGAGCCCCCGACCCTCATAAATTTAGAGAGAAGGCAGAGAGGACCGAAACTTAGCTTGGAAGAAAGCTCCATCAAAATATCTCAGCCTCAGATATTTATAGAAAAACTCCAAAATTCTCAGTTCAGTCGACTGGACCCCCAGTTCAGTCGACTGAACAGCCTACTGGAAACCTCAAAAATGCCCACCGCCACGGTTTAGTTGACTGAATCCCCATGTCCAGTCGACCAAACTCCAAATTTTCGGTTCAGTCGACTGGGCCAAGCCCTCCAGTAGACCGAACTGCAGGGCAGTGTGTTTTTTCGAGTAAAAGCTGATTTTCCAACCTTAAGCCAAATCAAACAAGCCTCAACGAAACCCGAACATACGCCAAAGATATGCCTAACACCTTCCGAAGGCTTCGAGATAACTCAAATACTTAATCATTCCAAAATGAATCGGGTCGGGGTCTCACAACTCTCCCCGTCTTAAAGTAATTTTGTCCCTGAAATTTAACACCGAAACTCAACCAAACACCAGCTCGTAACCATCAACAACCTCAGATGCAATCCTAGCAACACTGCACAATAGCAGAAATGCTCCGGCAATGCTATACAACAGCAGACATGCCTCAGAAATTGAAACCCCAAAACTGAGTTGTTGTCTGTCACATAACTTCACATAACCGATACCAAAAATACACATCCTTAAGGAATCAATATCCGTACAGATTGTTAACACGTATAAGGTCCACTAACATCACTGTCATCTAGGAAACATCCAAAAAATATCGGATCAAGATCCAACTCACACTACCAAACCCCAACACAGAACTCTCGCCAACGCAACTACTGCAGCGATAAATGCAAAGCAAGAGACCAATTCACCACGTTATCTGATCTCAAACATGCTCTATGCTCGAACACAGAGACTATCATTCTCGTCTCCATTACCACACACTGGCTCAATCACATCTCACCATGCTCCCCAACGACCATCTCCACAAGTCCAAACACACGACGTCGATCTCTGACATCGATCACGCGGAGTCACACACACTGCACACAAACTTTACTCAAGTCTTGACTATCACCAGATGACCACCGACTTTAATACCACCTCATCACCCTACAGATGCCAATATCTCCATTACTGAAGTTGTCATGACACTGATCCACGAGCAACAACACAACACCCAATTCCATAGAGAAGTTCACTTAACTCACCAGGAACACCGAAGAATAGATCTTAGCAAACCCTCAAACCTTCTTCCACTACTCAAACTTCCATCACAAACCACAATTCTCACTTAAGAGAAACATCGGTGGCACACTAATGTCCCAGACAAGGTTCCAAACAACTGAAAATCGATCTGGCATCACAACCAAAAAATCACTTGACTCCAGTGAGTCACTCAACCAAACACGTCACATA
The DNA here is from genome assembly GCA_034768845.1 of Heliamphora exappendiculata. NCBI lineage: Eukaryota > Viridiplantae > Streptophyta > Magnoliopsida > Ericales > Sarraceniaceae > Heliamphora > Heliamphora exappendiculata. The sequence goes on along the minus strand of JAOTRH010483800.1, from coordinate 1,039 downwards.
GACAGAACACCTCATAGGTATCCAACAACCTATATCAACCAAATCATAACTCCCATGCTACAGCACGCCACTACACATTACTGCATAGCTCACCGTCTCGCCATCAGATCACTAATACCAAGGCTACAGATCAACCTCAAATCAAGCGCGACCTCCGTCGTCTGACAAATCAAACTGTTAGAAATGTATACTAAAAAGCCATGCTTTTAGGTATTTTATTCTTGATCCCTGGTATATTAATGAGAAACATTTGAGATGTTTTTGCATTCGTGGTTTCATATATATTTTTGTGATGAATGAATGTATAGTCCGTATATTCTGTCCAGTATTTGACTCGGTGCATGCTACACGGAAGATCAGATCATAGGTTCTGACAGATTATACTAGTAGGCTCACAATTGCAGTGGACCCGAACATTCTATTGGTACGATTGTAATACATCGTTATAGTAGCTGGTCTTGGCCAGATCGAACGGGTCGAATTCAGGTTTTGGGAATTCGATGTTCGAGCTCGATGTGTTAGTACATTTGGAGTGTATTGAGGGGGATCAACGGGATGACCAATTCTATACTGACTATATGAATTGATTCACATCCCGTATTATCATGTATTGCACGAACTCTTAATCCCGAAGTAATTGATTGATTATGTTCATATAGTGTACAGTACTTTGAGTCATCAATGGTTGAGATTTCTTCCATGAGATCAACAAAATCGATGAGTTGGATACTAGCATTGTTTGTCTGATGATCGATAATCAGCTAACGAAAACCACGTCCGACTTAGGTTGAGGAGTTTCCCCTCGTGTGCTTTGTTTATAGGTTTGATTATACTAAATCTGTATAGTGGATTTTTGACTCTGGCATATACAAGGATAAGCGGTGCGGTTGCAAGGAGAAGAGGATAACTAAATCGGGTTGTCAGTAACCTAATTTATTTATCGAGAATCCATATCTTAAACGTGGAGTGAATTCAGTGCATTTGATAATTGAAAACTCAAGACATAATTTGAGTTAGGGCCGGGAGTTCAGTTAGGACC
>JAOTRH010483779.1:0-25082 GCA_034768845.1 Heliamphora exappendiculata | reverse complement strand
ATAAACCAAGCAAAAACTAAACAATAAACCCAAACGAAGCCTAACACCATCAGAAACCAACCCAACCCCAAACGAAAGCTCAAACACGCTGGACCAAAAACCCAACCGCGATCGAACTCCAAAACCAAGGGTTTCGGGGTCCGATGGCGCCGACGGAGGTCGTCGACAGCTTCCAGTGGCGGCGGGAGGGCTTCCGGCAGGCAGAGAGAGAGAGAGAGAGAGAGAGAGACATCGGGGAGAGGGAGAGAGACGAGAACCAGAGGGAAAAATGTGGAAATCGGCGGCGGTGGGTGGCGTCGATGGTCATCGGCGCCGGTGGCGGCTGAAGGAGGCGTCGGGACTGAGCTAGGGTTTGCCGGCACTCACTATCTCACTTTCTCTCTGCTTTTTCTTTCTCTTCCTTGCACCGAAAACGTCCCAAACCCTCTGGTATTTATACACACATCACACACTCCAATCCAACCCTAATTTTGGTTACCAAACAAAATTTTCCATCAAATTCCCCTTTCACCGCCCCTAATTTGCTCAATCTTTCCCTTTCAACGCCATTACATAATCAATTAGATTCCTTCCCAAAAAAATTCTAGTCAACAATTTTGTATACATACATATACACACACACACACATATATATATTAGTATTGTTTTATTTTTTTTTTTCTCCCGGGATATTACACATACACATACCTAATGCTGCAGTCATGGAGGCCTTGATTTGTTGAAAAGCACGAGCAGTTGTGCTGGTCCACACAAAGTCACCTTTCTTAAGGAAACCGGTAATGGGGGCCATAATTGTGTTAAAGCATTGTATGAAGCACCAGTAAAAGGTCAAGTCCATGGAAATTTCGGACATTATGAAGTGTTTTGGGTTCAGGGCAGTCGACGACGGCTTGAACTTTGTCAGGATCAACTGACAATCCATTAAAAGAAATAATGCACCCCAAGAAAATGACTTTATCAACGAAAAAAGAATACTTCTTGAGGTTCGCATAAAGGCTGGCTTCTTTCAAGGCCGTGTACACTTGCCGAAGATGGTATAAGTCTTGAGTACGAAACGCGCTATAGATGAGGATGTCGTTGAAGTAGACGACAAGGAATTTTGCACATAAATGGCCAAAGCACTTGTGTCATGACCTGCATAAAGATACTGGGGGCATTGGACAAACCAAATGGCATTACCAACCACTCATAAACCATCTTTGGTTTTAAAGGTGATTTCCCATTCGTCACCTAAACGAATTTGTATCTGATAGTATCTGTTTTGAAGGTCAATTTAAGAGAAAATGAAAGCCCCAAACATCATATCGACCATATTATTGAGTCGGGAAATGGGGAAATGGTACTTAGTCATGATTTTATTAATGGCATGACTATCGACGCACATTCTCCAAGTTTCATCTTTCTCTGGGGTTAACAAGGCAGGCACAGAAAAAGGGCTCATGCTTTCCTGAATAAAACCCTTGCGAAGAAATTCGTTCACCTTTCGTTCGAGTTGAATGTGTTCTTTAGGATTCATTCGGTAATGAGGGAGATTAGGTAAAGGGGCCCCTAGGACAAAGTTGATGACATGTTGAATGTCATGTAAAGGTGGCAACTAATCTAGGAGGTTGGCAAGAAAGATATCTTGAAATTCAATCAGTACAAATGTGACTGCGGGTAGGGGCTCTTGCAGAGTAGGGATAGTAACCTCTCAGAAAGATAACGGACTTGGCAATGACGTCCCGTTCAAAAAGCTTTGGGTTTCATGGGGTTGCGGCAAATCCAAGTACCGTTAAACTCAAAAGAGCAGGAATTGAAAAGGCCGTATAAAGTAACATCTAAATCATATAACAAAGGTCGTCTCAAGATGACATGTCCCACATCCCTTGGAAGAATGTCACACCAAATTTCTTCTTTTTATGAAAGGAACTATATAGGAACAAGACAACGTTCGTTAACCGGAATGGAAGAAGTGTTAACCCGCATGACACATTAATTATAGGGGTTGCGGTGGGGGATTGGTTGCAAACCCAAACGAGTGATCATTCATGTAGAAACAACATTGATGCAACTTATACTAGAGTGACTATGTAAGCACGAAACGTGCTACTCCTAGAGTCGATGGTTTAGAGATGGCTTAAGAGGACGAAATAAGAATAGGTAGGGGTCGAATGGAGCCCAAATGTTGGTCGTCCTCCTCGTATTCCATCTCTGGGTCAAGGCTGTCATCGAGATTATGATCATAAACTAGTTCGGCGAGATCAGAGCCAGGCGTGTCTTGGCTAGACTCCTTAAGTATGAGGGCATGCTGAGGACAGTGGGTGGCAGTATGGCTAATCTTGTGACATTTGAAAGATTGTGATCCGAGGCCGAGGAGTGCCAGTGCCAACGCCTTTGCCCTTATCAACCGTACTCATAGGGGGCTGGGTAGGTTGTGCCCTTGTCAAAACAAATGTTCCAAGATAACTCCTTATAAAACAAAACACTAAAATAATGCTAAATAAAACAAAATAATGTCAAATAAATATACTAAAATCAAAGGACATAGTCAAAATCTATCCATAGGGACACTAGATGTTCCAATCTCCCACGCTTGCACCGATAAACCTGTGTAACTGGGGTGTGGACCCTGGTGTTCGCACCATTCTTGTACATAGGAAGACTCCAACGTAATAAGACTATGCTTCTTGTATAGAAGTTCACTAGACCAATCTCTTAATCTTGCCTAAAAAGGTTCCCATTGTAGGTAGGATATTTACTAGTCAAGTGTTGGACATGCACACAGGAAAGCTACAACTAATAAGACGGTGCTTTTCATATAGAAGCTCACTAGACTAATCTCATAGTATTGATATTGTGAGCCCATTAAGGAGAGCACACCGTATAAACCTTTAAGAATTCCATTTCTAGAAGTTTCCTCTCGTATATCTTTCTCACTTGGGGCCTTTGGATGACTTACTCTGCTCGGTGCTCGGCCCAAAAAGATCACAAAGCAGGTGCAACTCTTCTTTCAATGAAAAGGTGATGACTTAAAAAATATTGAAGCTAGGCTATATAGGCTTGGGATAAAACGAGATATATAGGCGGCTTGGTAGTTGGAAGGTTGAGAATTGGAAAAAAAAAAAAGGCTTCGATGGCCAGACATATCTTGTTTATTGTTCAGCAACCTCTAATTTTTCATGGCCTCCCTACTTTGTTGATTGTCTAGTCTAATCCAATGTAACATCAAAGACTAATTGGATCAGATGTTTTGGCCCTACATACTCTATGTTCTCCAAGTGTTAGACCAAACAATTATGATGAGAATTCCAACCCGTTCCATCAGAGTCCTATCAGAGTCCTGGGACTCTTTGTGTTGGGATATCCTACACTACCTGATCTTGTTCATCATCTAAACACAGCTAGTGTTATGGCCTTTCCTTGGAACTCAAATATTTATGTTGCTTCATGCATTTTCCAACATTGAGCATAACATATTTTCAAATTGCGGAAGATACCTTCAATAGAAATCAAACACGATGTAAATGGGTGACGACCTCTTGGTTCCCATTGATGAAATTTTGCAACTACCAATCACGAAAAGTCTAAGCAAAGATGATAAAGTATAGATGCTTTTCGTTTGGGAAATTAACAGAACGTCTAAAAGTTGTAGGAATACTTCCAAATTGGAGATCGAGATTTTCAAATTGATATGTAATCTAAACAGTTAACATAGTTAATAGTAATATTTGTGCATTATAACCAAATCAAAAGATACTAGAAACCCTATGAGATTAAACAACTATCTAAAATAACAAAACGACCACAACGCAGGCATGGTATATAAAAAGCAATGCAAAATTGGCATAACATGAGAAAAATATACACTCTACAGATACATAATATCTATAACTTGACATACCGTTACATCAGGTACACCAATGATATCCATATTCCACTGGTAGTGCTCACGACGCCGCCCCCTAGTCATTCTCTCATATCTCCAGCACTGTCCAACAGCAAACCATTTTAATGGGAGGGATAAAGATTTTCTGAACAGAACAAAAAAGGTAGATCAATTTCTGGCATCTATACCATGATTAAAAATTTAGTAAATAACAACATTTAAATAGAAAAGAGTTCAATAAGTTTTTCTAAACCCTCAGTCAGGCAACAAGACCAGGAAAACAAGAAAAAAAAACTATAAATAAAATAACAGATAATTTTGAAAAAGAATAATTATCTAAAAATTGGAAAAATAAAAAAGCAGAGAATTACCCTTTTTGTATCACAAGCCTTGCCAAAGAAGGAGTAAGTTCAGGCCTTAATGCAACTCGACGATTTCCACGATCCTCAAAACAGTAAAGCTGCACAAGGAAGAAAAATAAAACGCAATATCATCACAAAATCTCTTTTAAAAGCTTGACTTCAAATTGAATACAGCATTTTTTTTTTTACAAACTGCTGGTGTTAGGGAAAAAAAAATTGTAAGCATTGGCACCATTTCCTCTTCTTAGGTAGTCCTTCTTACAGAGTTACCTTAGTTCAACTAAGTAATGCCATTTACAATAGCAAAAAAGTCTTGACACTGACATTTGAAAACTGTAAAATTAATATTAGCAAGAATATACACCATCATGTAACAAATGGCAGCCTGAAACAAAGAATGAAAAGCATTGTATATCTGGGAGTGGAAAAACAAAGACCCGCCCCAGGACATAATGTGAAACTCAAAATCATTCCTTTGCCTTTTACATAGAATATAAGAGTTAAGTTTGATGTTGCAGAACACTGAAGAAGTTGGCTCAATATCATGATTTTTTTTTTCAAGTAACAGTAATTTAAAAGCCTTAGAACGTTTGTATCTGTTCTTAGAATTCTAAGATGCCGATAAAGGCTTGTCCGAATGTAAAAGACAAGCCATGGAGATGAACAATCTTTAAGAGGCTTGCTAGTAAAACGAAAAACAAACCTGGTCTCTGATCTCCTCCCCAGCTTTCCTAATAAAAAGTGCCTCTGACTCTAATACTGGGAAATCAACCTCTTCAAATGCAAACATTTGTGAAACCTAAATTATGCAACAACCCATCAATCTGTATGCATACCCATTAAGCACACAAAAGCACAAGCGTATGTATGATAATAATATCAAAAAGCATAGTATTGATACGCATCACGCATGCATTTAAAAGAGACTTTAGTTCTCTGTCTTCATGAAGACCTGAAGTTCTTCTTCATTGGTATTCCCAATTATGCATATTGTAAAGAATTGGTTATGAAACCGAATGAGTAATCAATCAAGAACTTTTTGATAGATTTAGTAATACAATACTATCATTCAAAACTTTAAAAGATGAAAACTAGTCATGGTAAGTTATAAAAATCTACTTCTAATTTTTTGTGAATATCTATGTTTTAGACACTGGAGTAAAAGTATGCATTTGTTTTTACTAATGAATGTTTAAATTGTGTTTATCTCATTGTGCATGATTGAATCCTTGTGCTTAGAGTTGTGCCATCACTGAGTTGATTTCCTTGACCTGCCACTACATACAGCCAATTTTCTCTTTGAACCACTATATGCACAATTAAATTCTAGAAATTTATGAACGGGATGAATCTGTAGGAGAGAGTGACATGGGATAGAACCAATCTTTTAGAGTTTCCTTTATGTCAAAGTTGATCTGCAAAGGGAACAAGGGTGAGACTAGCAAGCACTAAGTGCCAAAAAGCACCTCCGATGCCTAAATTCATGTTTTATAGGTGTGGGAAATAATCAACTTAGAGAGAGAGAGAGAGAGAGAGAGAGAGAGAGAGAGAGAGAGAACTTCAACATGTAAATTGACAGAATTTTGAGAAAAAGATTGTGTCCCCCTTGGCGGGTTACGGTGGGTTTGTCCACCGCTCCCAATTGAAGCTCCTCGAGAAGGTGACGCCATGGAAGCAAAACATTGCTCACTTTGCTTCACGGAGACACAAACGGTTTTCTCTTCCACTTGAGAAAAAGCCTCCCGTTGGATTGAAGGTTAAGCTCACCTTATAAGGTGAGTCGAGAGATCCTAACTAGGCAAATATGAGATTCATATTCTTTACATTACCCCACCGTGTAGGGTCACATGGTGGAGCTAGGATTCCCACAGACGACATCAAATGAAAGGGAACCACTCCTCTACCGAGGCCCGATGTTGTGGATTTAGCTCGGCTTGGTTCGGCTCATTGCAGCTCCAACAGTCCAGTCTTGGCTAAAGGGTGATAGTTAGTAGTTAGAATTAGTTTTGTTATCTGTTAATGAGATTGGAAACTGGTTAGGTAGTTGTAGAGAAAGAATACATGAGAATTACAAATAAATAGATTGTTATAGCATAAAGAAGGGCTATTCGGTTGTATATTTGGTTTTTTCACTATCAATAAGAAATTCAATCCCATTCTCGGCTGTTTCTTTTTCTTGAAAAGACAATTCCTCTTCTCCAACCATAACATCTGGTATCAGAGCTCTCCATCCTTGGCCTGCAAATATATTGAGCAGCAATGGCAGAGGGAACTAGGTTGCAGGAATCAACGGGAGCTGAAGAGGCTATCAAATCTTTAAAGGAGCGTAGTGATAAACAAGCCCGAGACATCAGCGAGATCAAACAATCACTGAAGGATACTAATGAAATCATGGAATCCATCACTGCTATGAGCATGAAGTAGGATCAAATGGTTGCCAAAATTTATTGGTCCCAACAAGAATTGGTGGAGTCATCATAGGTAAGAGTCAATTCTACAAATTTGTTCAACCTTTTCAATACAAGATATGGAAAAATAGATTTTCCAAAATTTATGGGAGATGATCCTTCTGGTTGGGTTTATAAATGTGAAATATTTTTTGAGTATAACATGGTCGAAGAACAAAATACGGTGAAACTGGCCACCCTACATTTGGAGGAAAAAGCCTTACAATGGTTTCAATGGTTTGAGAAAAATGTCAAAAACAAATTAGTTGGAATCAGTTTAAACAAGGAATCATCACCAGATTTGGGCCAAACAACTAAGATATGACATGGATGAGCTTACAAAGTTGCGGCAGATCACCACTGTAAAGGCTTATCAAGAAAAAATTGAGGAATTAGTAAACAAAACCCAAGAATTGCCAGAGGCCTTCTTTGTCAGTTGTTTCATCACTGGCTTGAAAGGTGAAATTAGAGCAGGGATGCAAATGCTTCAACCCACCAATATAATTCAATCCATAGGGTTGGCCAAACTTCGAGAAGAAAGTATGGAAGCTATAGCCAAGAAATCTAAGCAGCTTAGTTCTAAGCCCACTGCTGCAGTATCATTTGGACAAAGTAATCAATGTCAGTTGACAAATTACATGTTGCCTATTAAAAAGGTCAATCAAAATGATATAGAAGGAAAGAGGGCTAAAGGGTTACGCTTCAAATGTGATGAAAAATATACGAGAGGACATACTTTCAAAAAGAAGCAGTTGTTCTTGCTGGAAGGTGAGGAAGAAGATAAGGTCTTGGAACCACAAAGGAAAGAAGAGGTTGAAGGAGACAATATTCTTGAGGAAGAGCTATAAATTTCATTGAATGCGTTATCTGGATCCTTGTCTTACATAACCATGAGGGGAAGAGGTAATGTTAATAAAAGATTTGGTCATGATACTCGTAGACTCAGGTAGCACTCAATTTTTTGAGTCCTAAAGTTGCAAAAAGAACTGGTTGTGAAATAGTAAAGACTGAACCTTTACCAGTGTCGGTAGCAGATGGGTTTAAACACCAATGAACAGCTGTTTGCAAGAATTTTGAATGGAAAATGCAGTGAACAAATTTTAAAGCTGATATGAGACATTTGCCTCTTAAAGGGTGTGACATTGTATGGGGAATTCAGTGGCTAGCCACATTGGGACACGTTAGGTGGGATTTCAAAAACTTGGGTATAGAATTCACGCTCAAGGGAATAAGGCATGGCTCAAAGGGGGAAGGAAGGAAGAGATCAAGATCATTGGCAGAGATAAAATGCAAAAATTGCCTCGAAAGAACTCTCAAGGGGTGCTAGCACAAATTTTCTCTTTGGGGCGAGAACAAATGCAGGAACTCGAGTTACACAAATTACTAGATAACTACATGAACCTATTTCAAGAGCCAAAAGAGTTGCCTCCGCTGAGGGCTCCTGACCATCACATTCCTTTGAAACCAGGAACTGAGCCTGCAAATACAAGACCCTAGACCCTACAGGTATCCCTACTTCCAGAAAAATGAGATTGAAAAATTAGTTAAGGAAATGTTAGCTACTGGAATTACCAGAAATAGTGTGAGTCCTTGTTCTTCACCAATACATTTGGTTGAGAAAAGGATTTGGAGAATGTGTGTTGATTATAGAGCTCTCAACAGGGATAATATCAAAGATAAATTTCCAATACCTATCATAGATGAGCTCTTGGATAAACTAAATGGAGCAAAGTATTTTTCTAAGCTGGATCTTAGATCTGGTTATCATCAAATCAGGATGTATCCACCTGATATCCCTAAGGCTGCATTCCGAACCCATGAAGGCCATTATAAATTCTTGGTAATGCCCTTCGGGCTAACCAATGCGCCTTCAGCATTTCAGAGTTTTATGAATGTTGTATTCAAGGACCATCTGAGAGATTTGTCTTTGTATTTTTTTATGACATCTTGGTATATAGCAAATCATGGCAAGATCACTTGTTGCATGTTCATGCAACTCTAAGCATATTAAGGAATCATCAACTTTATGTTAAAAGGCCCAAGTGTGTGCTTGGTAAGAAAGAAGTGGAATATTTGGGCCATTTGATTTCTGAAAAAAGGAATATCTGTTGAACGTGCTAAAGTTTCTAGCATGGTTAATTGGTCTGCACCAACAACTTTGAAGGGATTAAGAGGCTTTCTAGGTCTTACTGGATGCTATAGAAGATTTGTCAAAGTATGGGAAAATTTGTGCTCCACTCAACCAATTGCTCAAAAAAGATTGTTTTAAATGGACTTCAGAGTCTATAGAGGCATTTGAACAGCTTACAAAAGCAATGGTGACAGTTCTAGTCTTGGCATTACCAGATTATACAAAGGCATCCATTGTGGAATCCGATGCTTTGGGAAAAGGTTTAGGGGTTGTGCTAATGCAAGAGGTTCATCTTATTGCCTTTTGGAGTAAGGCTCTTTCCCTTAGGAATCAGGACCTATCAACTGATGAAAAAAAGTCTTGGCTGTGTTAAAGTGGAGGCACTACTTGTAAGGAAGCACTTTTTAATCAAGACTGATCATCAAAGTGTCAAGCATATGTTAGAACCATAGTTGTCAAATCGTGAATCGAAATGACCTTGTTCCGAATCGTAAATCGGATCGAATTGTGAATCGTAACGATTCGTCAGGATTGCAAAAATGCAATAAAAATATATTTTTGCAATTAGATTATAAAGAGAGATTGATTTAAGGTTTGTTGATTTCTTTTTCCTTTTGTCATAAAGGCATCCAGGGTCCCCTTGCCCTTAAAAGTATCATTTTGCACTTCAAAACAATCCACATCAACAACTTTGCTTTCTTTTTCTCCCAACAATTTTAAAAATATATTCTTAACATCATCACCAACTTGATTACACGGGAAACATTGTCATAAGTTTGTGCCAAGTGATTTTTCATGCGAATTACTCACCCAAAAAATCTTTTCCACAATAATTACATCTCAAATGCATTCTATTATTTTCTTGAACCCGGCTACAATGATCCCACGTGTGATCAACACCTTTTTTGATCACTTTTTGTTTCTTTTTATCCACCATGTTCACTTTAATATTAAAAAACAACAGTATAGAAGATAGAATATTTAAAAAATCTGATGGAACCTCAGCCACTGTTTAGTTGTTTCACTTTCAAGTTTGGCAATGAGAGTGAGACTATGATAGACACAAATGAGAGAACCCAAGTTACCTTCGGCTTCGGATGAACATAGAGACAACAGCGAGAGACGAAGACTAACGAGAGACGAACACTGAAGCTCCGACGAAGACTGAAGCCTCCGATGAACATTGAAGCCTCCGACGAAGGTTTTGAAAGTCGAAACACTATCTCGCTCTTTGTTATCAGAATCGTATGATTCACGATACGTATCGTACGATTCGGTTCGATACATCTAGCAATCGATTCATATCGGTGGGGTGAATCGGCGAAAGTAAGAATAGTACGATTCACAATACGTATCACACGATTTGATATGATTCGATTCGATAAATTAAGGATCGATTCAATACCAAGCAAGTCTCGAGTTTTTGTTTCTTTTAACTTATGGTTTTACATTATATAGACTTGTCCCATGTCACTTTTCTAAGCCACCCAACCTTGTTTATATATTTTAGATGTTTCTCTACCAAACAGTAATTGATTTTGAATTGGATGACTATAAATTTCAACATGATATGATTAGTATCAAAGTTGTGTAAGATGATTTTGCGAATTAAATTTTTACCCAATGTCTATTTCATTCATGTCGTTCATTTTTATATCATCTCTCCACCCATTGCCAATTAATTTTGGTTAGGATACCCCCAAATCTAAAAATGTGTCTATGAATTATTATAAATCATAACATAATTAATAATACAATATAGGATCATTGATCACAATAAAGCTCAGACCCACATCCCTTACCCTAGATTCAAGCGTCTTATCTATTACACTATATACTCATCATTCAGAACAAGTTCTTTATTGATTTATGATAAACTTATTCATATTTATAATGCAACTTTAATATTTAACTATTTTAAATATATTTTTTTGATGTATTTTAGAAATTATAACCGAATCTTTACGATTCACGTTTGATTCTCGATTTGACAACTATGATCTCGCTTCACAAAAACAGCAGATTTCTCTCCAAAACGACTCTTCGTATGGTCGAGATACCTATTTTATTGAAATTTCTTGAAAAAAAATACACGAACAGGCTCAGAAAATACGTACGAACCTGAAAGTTCTGACCCGGATTGGGTTGACCTGTTGCCTACCAAAATTGATCGATTCTACAATTTAGTTGCGATTCGCGATTCAAGGATCGATTCGACTTCGAATCTGTCAATTTCCAAATCATCTCACCAGTTCGTATTGTTGGGCATGCGAATCGAATCGAATCGTGCGATTCAAATCGAGAATCGTACGATTTCGATTACTGTGGTTAGAACAAAGGGTTGCTACTCCTTTTCTAACAAAAGTGGATTACTAGTGATTATGAGACAGTATATAGAAGCAGTAAAGAAAATAGTGCTGCTAATGCTTTGTCTAAATAAGGAGAAGAACAATCACAACTTCAAGATGATAATCAAAGTTTCTTATGTGCTATTACCACAATTACAACTAGTTCGCTAGTTGAACTAAACAAAGTTAGATCGATGATCCTAAGTTGTAAGGAATCATTGGTGACCTTGAGCAAGATTCTAATTCTCACCCAGGTTATAAATGACAATACAAATTATTGACCTACAAGGATAAGTTGATAGTTGGAAATTCTGGGCAACTTAAAAAGAAAATAATAGAGGATTATCACAACACTGCTATTGGGGGACATTATGGGATAGGCAAGACTGCAAGAAAGATTAAGAGGAACTTATACTGAAAATGGCTAGAAAAAGAGGTGCAGAAATAGATATCCGAATGTGATGTTTGTCAAAGATTTTAGTCCAAAAATCATAATTTTAAATAGCGGTAGCGATCGGCGTAACGGTAACGGTAGCGGTAATACGGCTTCGGTGCGTAACGGCTGTAACGTAATGACAGTGGGTACCCGGAGCCGCGAATTTTTTTATTTTTTGCACAACTCAATAAAAAAATAACTGATTTACATCTTTTTATTCCATAAATATATTTTTTGAAATTTAAAATAATTTTTGATGAATTTTGTTTACTTTCTAACCATGATTCAATATATGTCTTAATTCTTTTACTATGCAGTCTAGTTAAAATTAACAATTTAATTATTTTTTTGTAGTAATTAGTGAATTTATGTATTATAAATTCATGAGGCACAACTTAAATGTCATTAAATTTTTAATAGTTATAAAGTATTGTATATATTAAAGCACAATATTTGATTTCTTAATTAACTTTTAATTTCGAATTTACCATTCCAAAATTTATATTGTTGTTTAAATTTTAATTTGTATAGATCTAGTTTTTCTTTAGAGGAGGGTTGTAAACAAGCATGAATCTTGAACAATTTTCTTAAAAACAAAATACTTAAGCATCATATTTTGTACCTACTGCTGAGCATCATAAAAAATCGAATTCATAGACAGTGGATTTTCAAGAAATATGAATCTTGAATCAAACATGTTATTTAACTTTCAGCAAATATGAATCTTAAAGAACTCATCAAAACTGAAAGAAGAATAAACATATTGAATAGTTGAAAATTAACAACGAAGAGCAAAACTAGCCGATTGTTGTGAAATTAAAAAGATTTTAGGCAAATCTCACAGCATCCAAATAATATTTTACTTGTCGGACTACTATGAATAACTTTAAATTGAAAATAATAAAAAATGTGGGATCTGTTGATGAAAAAATAAATCAGAAAATTTACAACCTAAAATCTTGTTACACAAGCAGTAGCGGCTGTAATGGTGCTATTTTAGTCCGTTTTGGCGGTTACACCACCGTTATGACCGTTACACCACCGTTATGACCATTACGGGAAGTCTAACGGCCTTTACACTTGTGAATTTCTTTCACACCAAAAAATCGGCCGTAACAAGTAACAGATGCCACCGAAGCGTTACATAACAGTAACAACCGCTTTTTAAAACTATGCCAAAAATATCCAAATGTCAGGCAAACTACAACCATTACCTATTCCTAATCGAGTATGGTGTAATATATCAATGGATTTTATAGAAGGATTGCCTAAGTCACATGAAAAATTAGTGATTATGGTGGTGGTGGACAAATTTAATAAATATGAACACTTCATGGCATTATCAAACCCTTATTCAGCAAAAAATGTGGCACTACAATAAAAGAAAAGGCTTCAATCATAAGATTACTAAGGAGAACTTACAACAGGCACAAATTTGGATGAAGTATTTTGTAGATAATAGAAGAACTGGGAGAGAATTTGAAGTGAATGATTGGGTTTATCTCAGATTACAGCCTTACGGGCAAGCCTCATTATCTTTGCATAAGATTATGAAGCTAGCACCTAGGTTTTATGTGCCTTTTCAGATCATTGAAAAGATCAGAAAAGTAGTTTACAAATTGAACCTACCAGATACTGCTAAAATTCACCCAATATTCCATGTTTCTTTGCTTAAAAAGAAGTTAGGACAACAGGTGAAAGCACATCCAACTCTACCTCCAGTTGCTAAAGATGGGAGGTTTCTAATGGAGCCAGTGGCTGTTTTGGAAAGGAAGCTGGCAAAAAGGCACAGCAAACCTGTGATCCAAATTTTAGTTCAATGGTCTCAATCTTTACAGAATATGCAACATGGGAAAATTGGGATGACATCGTCAAGAAATTCCCTAACTTTCAGCCTTGTGGTCAAGGCATTTCTTAAGGGGAATGGGATGATATGGATCTAACTCGGCTTGGCTCAGCTCATTTCAGCTCCAACAGTCCAGCCTTGGCTAAAGGGTAATAGTTGGTAGTTAGAATTAGTTTTGGTATCTGTTAATGAGATTGGAAACTGATTGGGTAGTTGTAGAGAGATAGAATATCTGAGAATTAAATATAAATGGATTGTTGTAGCATAAATAAGGACCATTCAGTTGTATATTTGGGTTTTTCACTACAATAAGAAATTTAGTCTCATTCTCGGTTGTTTCTTTTTCTTGAAAAGACAATTCTTCTTCTTCAGTCATAACACTTGCCAGGGATGAACGCAGAATTTTAATTTAGGAGGGACGAATTGTTTTTATTATAAGTTTTTAGAATGGCATATATTAAGTTTTCAAAAAAAATCTTAAAGAGGCGAATCTATATAATTTTGAAATATTTTGAACTAATACTGCTATAATATGGAGTTTTTTTCAAGATTTAGAGAAGCCGACCGCCCCATCCACCCCTCCTTTGGTCCATTTATGACACCTGCACTAAGACGTTGTCCGCTTTACACTACGGAGCACACACGGTGTCATTCTTCCACTTGCTAAAATGTCTCTGGGTGTTTTTCCCCATTCTCCGTCTTTTGCTTGTGAACTTAAGGTACTTCTCAGCAGAACCCAGATTGAATATTCATAAACGCATTTATGCAAACATATATCCACTTTTATATGCACAAACACTCGATCAATCTCGAATAAAATCCCAAAAACACTAAATAGCAATATACCTCTCTGAAGTTCTGGAAAAGCCAGTTACGGAGGCGCATTTCCTCGGGAGGGAAGTCTCTGGTTCCTTTGGGAGGATTGACGTCGATTTTCTGTACGAGGTCGAATGCTGGAGGAGAAGGAGGCGAAGCGAGCGAACCGGACCGGCCGGAGCGAGCATTGTCGTTGGAGTTGGCTGCGGAAGAAGAAGAAAAGTAGGTTCTTAGGAGGGGGAGGGTGCGAGTTCGAGGAGTGGGGGAGAAGAAGGAAAAGTTGCGGAGAGAAAAGATGACGCTTGGGTGGAGGATAAGGAGGGAAGGGGCTGCAGGCATGGTTTGAGACGGGAGAGAGAGAGGGGGAGAGAGGGGGAGAGAGGGGAAAGACAGCCACCACATCCACGGCGTAGAAGTCCAAAGCCCAAAACTCATTTGTTCAGTGTGTTTTGAAGTGAAATTAGGATCGGATTGTAAACTAGCTTTAAAGTTAATTTTTTTTATTTTTTTATAATTGATTTTGAGATAGATCATTTAGATTTAGACTACTTGTATTTTAATAAATTTTATATAAAAATTATATTTAATATTTTTGTATACTAAAATTACTCTTAATATAACATGCACTTTCTATCACCGCCAACACCATTTTCATCATCACCACCATCGCCCCGCCACCACCACCACCGTGCTATCGCCGCCAAATAAAATATTTTGCCTACAAACTTCATAAATGAGATATTTAACCTACGAATTGGACAAATGTTATATTTTTCTTACAAACATAACAAATGAGATATTTAGTCTACGAAATTAACAAATATCTCATTATTGATACTATAGGCATGTAAAATTTAGCCTATCACAAATTAATACGTGTCCCACGATCCAAAAAAAATACAACTATTGACAAATCAAGTATTGTCACATGTTAAAATGGTTCCAAATTAAATTTCACAGTTGCTCCAATTACATGACGTCATGTGTAAAATAATATTTTTTTCTATATGACAAGTTTTTAGCTAATTAAATTAAGCCACTTGGCACATAGAAATTACATAAGAGAAAAATAAATAATATTTTCTCTAAATTAAATTAAATATACATAATTATTTCTTTAAATAAATAAAAAAAAGAAGTAATTATTCTATTAAATAATTATCTCTTTAAACAAAAAGATAATTATTGTCTAGATAATTATCTTTTCAAAATTAAAGATAATTATGATATTCAATAGTTATCTCTTTAAAATAAAAATTAAGGAGATAATTATAAACTTATCTAGATAATTATCTTTTTAAAATTAAAAATAATTATGATATTCAATAGTTATCTCTTTAAAAAAAACTAATCAAATAGATAATTATAAGCTTAAATAATTATCTCTTTTAAATAAATAAAATTGATATAATTATCAAGAGTTTGAATCTCTTCATAACTATGTTTCCCATACTCCTATAAATAGGTGTGTCATCCACCAGATGAAAAGAGTTTTGATATCTGACACTTTAAGTTATAAAGCAACTGAGAGAGTTTTACAGATAAAGTTTTGAAACCCTAAAGATAGTTCTCAATCAAGTTTTATCATTCTCCGCCAAACTCAGAGGATATTTTGTCTTTTGATTCGGGAACACGCTGTCAAGCCCTCGAGTTAATATTTGAAGAGAAGAATCAGAGTATTTTATTTCTTTAATTAAGAAATTCCATCAAAGATTGTAATCCATTTATAAATTTAATAAAAAATTAATTTGTTCCTACAATTTTCTGTCGTGATTTTTGGACACGAAATTTGTTGTTTACAAATTTCTGGCACACCTAGTGGGACAATCTCTGCCTCTCATCTCTTCTCTTCTTCAAACACAAAATTCGCAATGGCTCCGAAGAACAACGGTTCAAAGGCTCCCCAAATCAAAGAAGGAGATTCTAAACCTTCAACTGCCGCAAAGACTGGTTCAGGCTCTAACACTCAGAGTACTGGTCCAGTGACTCGAAGCAAAGCAAAAGCTGTAGCTCAAACACTCATGCAAGCCCCGCTGCTGCCAAAATCAATTCCTATTTTTGGTTCAAACAAAGAAGATGTTATTCTACAGACCAACGAAAAAGTAGATACGACCATTGGAAAGACGCTTTCTCACCATTCTCTGTCTTAAGAATCAGCAGCAGCTACCAAAGATCATCTAGGGAAAGAAGAAGAAGCAGATTCAAGAAGTTCTGATTTTTCATCTTCTCCTCCCACTCCCCAGTCAAAACTCAAGTCAGTTGATGCTATTGCCATGCCAGTGATGACAACAAACGCTCTTGCCTTGGAAGAGCATGTAGCTTTCTTGACAAAGACTGTTGAAGCACTCTGTAAGACCGTGCAAGATCGCGATGTTCAAATCGCGTCTAGGATGAACAAAATCGAAAGTATGGGAGATTCAAGTCAAGTTACTCTCAACCCTCTGAAACCTCAAGAAGCGGCTAAAACTTCTAACAAGCTCCAAATAGAACAGAAGAGTTTACAGATCTCAGCCGACGGCTCCATTCCCGTCGATCAGTTGAAAGAGTTCATATTGGGCGCCATCAAGAATAAGTATGATGAAACACCAAAATCTTCTCTTGCTTATGCTAAGCCATACACTCGACGAGTCGATCAAATGAAGATGCCTTTTAGATATCAACCACCAAACTTTCAACAATTTAACGGCAAAGGTAATCCAAAGCAACACATTACCCATATATTGGAGACGTGTAACAACGCTGGTACCGATGGAGATCTCTTAGTTAAACAGTTTGTTCGAACGCTCAAGGAAAATGCTTTCGATTGGTATTGTGACCTCGAATCTGGTACAATTGACAGTTGAGAGCACATGGAACAAGAATTTCTCAACTGCTTTTACAGCACCCCTCGTACCATCAGCATGATCGAGCTTACCAATTCTCACTAGTGGAAAGATGAACCTGTTATCGACTACATCAACAGGTGGAGAAGCCTGAGCCTTAACTGCAAAGACAGGTTAAGTGAAACCTCCGCAATCGAAATGTGCATTCAGGGTATGCATTGGGGTTTACACTACATTCTTCAAGGAATTAAGCCAAGGACCTTTGAAGAATTGGCTACTCGCGCTCATGACATGGAGCTTAGTATTGCAGCAAACGGAGGTCAAGGACCGCCCATCCAAGAACCCAAAAAGGGAGGGAGCAGGAAGGACACCCGTAAAGTAGTCAAAACTGCACCTAAGGCTGATAGCAAGGAATCAATGACAGTGGTCGCTGCGCCGGTCAAGATTAATGCTAAACCAGGGGCGAAAGAAGGTGAAAAAGTCGAATCTAGCAAAGAAAAAGGAAGGAAAAGGCTCACTTTGAAAGAGATGTAAGAAAAAGAGTATCCATTTCCTGATTGTGAAGTTCCCCGAATGCTCGACGACTTGTTAAAGATGAAGCTCCTTGAACTTCCAGAGATGAAACGTCCTGAAGAAGCTGAGAGAGTTCAGGACCCGAACTACTATAAATACCACCGTCTAGTTAGCCATCCAACTCAACGATGCTTCATCTTGAAAGAAAAGATCATTGAACTAGCTAGCCAATGTAAGATTCTGCTAGAGGAAGAAACGAAAGTTGCCGTTACAAATCAAACTTCTGTTGTTGTTGTACCCTCACATCCTGCTTTTCTTCAACAGAAAATTCAAAACCTGGAAAGGTTTTTCCCCAAGTTGCCAATATGCAAGATTCAATTCGGATCATTTGATCCAATTAACATAATGGCATCATTTTTTCCAGTTCAATCCTCCGAAAATGGGGGGCAATCATTGTGAAGCAACAGACTTGACAAGCACAGAAGATGAATGATGGACATTAGTGACTCGCAAGAAGAAAGGAAAAGCAACCCCGTATCGTCTTCGGTTCATGCGAGCAAAGAAGACGAAAATGAAGCCGAGCATGGAAAGAAATATGGAAGACGTGTTAGAAAGGTAGCAGAAGAATTGCCTGAGGAAAGAACACGCATTCCGATCACGCTGTGGGAGTTCTTCGTAGAATCAATGCGCCAAGCTATCATCCAGAATCAGTGTCATGCCGTGAACACTAAAGAATCCCTCGAGCCTGAGGAGGAAAGTGCTTTTATGTCAGATGGCACGCCAATTGAACCAGATTCTCACACTTTCACAAATGATTGTGTTGCCAGCACGCCGAACATCTCATTTTCAGACGAAGATTTGATGCTTGGTTCAACACCACACAACCATCCTCTTTTTGTCATGGGCTATACGCGAGAGCAAAGGGTTAATAGGATACTCTTAGACGGTGGATCAGCAGTCAACATCTTGCCTCTTCGCACAATGAAGGAATTAGGCATCACTACAGATGAACTTTTACATAGCCGCCTGATGATTCAGGGTTTTAATCAAGGAGGACAAAGAGCCATTGGAGTAATTCGTTTAGAGTTGCTAATGGATGACATGACATCAAGTGTGTTGCTTCACGTCATTGACGCCAAGACTTCCTACAATATGCTGCTAGGACGACCGTGGCTCCATGAAAATGGCATTGTTCCATCAACCATTCACCAATGCTTCAAATATTGTCGGCATGGTGTTATAAAAAGGGTGACAGCTGATGAGAAACCTTTCACTGAAATCGAGTCACACTTTACTTATGCTAAATTCTATTTAGCAAATATCGTGGTGAAAGAACTACAGCTAGTTGTTTCCTCATCAAGTCAAAAGTCTCACGACGACACTGACTACTAAGGTAGTAAGAATGATGCTTCTGCTAGTAAAAAGAAGGAGGATGACGAGAATTCCAAAAACCAGGTTGATGATGAATCAAAAAGGAAGAAGATTACTCATGTGCTTCGTTATGCTCCAAAGAAAAGCGAAGATCTAGGATTGAAAGGCCTAACCCTTCCGATTACTAGCCTGAAAGAAACAAGGATTTCTCCGTCACTACAAGGGTTTATCTGACCTACTCAAGGTCCTGAAATAGAGCATGGTGATTTTCCTTCAAAGCGAACCGAAGAAGGCTTTGATCCAAATGCCTATAAACTTTTGGCAATGGCTGGGCATAACTTTCAAAACTCGTTTACTTTGGGAAAGCTCTTACCTGAAGTAACTAGTGAAAAGGTTCATGGTTTGAATTCAACTCAAAAGATGCTTAGACAAAAGGGATACGCTATCCAGAATCCCAAGGCAGGCCTCGGGTATACTCCATCGGCTCCAGTACGTTTTGTTATGAAAAAATCAAATACTCAATACATTATTGCTGATGAAGATGAAAGTGATGGATCAATCTCAAAAAAC
This sequence comes from Heliamphora exappendiculata, assembly GCA_034768845.1. NCBI lineage: Eukaryota > Viridiplantae > Streptophyta > Magnoliopsida > Ericales > Sarraceniaceae > Heliamphora > Heliamphora exappendiculata. The sequence continues at coordinate 5,555 of JAOTRH010483779.1, read as the reverse complement.
TCTTCTGTCTTCGATCGCTTAGGTGGTACAGATAAAGAAGGGTTAACTTCTCATTTAGAAGATAAACCATCTGTCTTTGATCGTTTAGGTGATGCGAAAGTAAAAGGTTCAATTTTTTATAAAGACAGTGCGCCAATAAGAGAGAAACCACCGGTCTTCAATCGTCTAGGCGATACAAAAGTAAAAAACTCTATTTTTGATCAATTTGGGGCATCAAATGAAGTTTCTACCAAAGTTAATCCGAAGAAACCTCCTCACAATAGATTGGGTGTGTCACGAAGTGATAATAAGTTGATCTCTAAGTTAATCCGAAGAAACTCGCTCACATTAGTGCTCTTTTGACGCCAAAGAAAGAAAGATCTTATGCCAAGCTTCTTCATGAGTACAAAGATGTCTTCGCCTGAAGCTATAAAGAAATGCCAGGATTAGATCCTAAGGTAGCTGTTCATCATCTGGTAGTAAAGCATGGGGTTCGACCGATCAAACAAGCTCAATGGCCATTTCGACCAGAACTCATACCCAAAATTGAAGTAGAAGTCAATAAGCTTATTGAGGCCGAATTCATTCGAGAAGTCATGCACCCAACATGGATCTCAAGCATCGTTCCTGTCAAAAAGAAAAATGGATAAATTCGAATCTGTGTCGACTTTCGAGACCTCAACAATGCATGTCCCAATGATGACTTCCCACTTCCAATAACTGAGCTCATAGTTGACGCTACCACTGGACATGGAGCTTTATCCTTCATGGATGGCACTTTAGGTTATAATCAAATTCGTATGGCACCACGAGATGAAGAGTTCACTGCTTTCCGTACACCAAAAGGTATCTACTGTTATAAAGTGATGCCCTTTGGATTAAAGAACGCTGGTGCTACTTACTAGAGGGCAATGCAGAAGATCTTTGATGATATGCTCCACAAGAACGTTGAGTGTTACGTCGATGACTTGGTAGTAAAGACTAGAAAGCGAGAACATCATCTTCAGGATTTGAGAAAAATATTCGAGCGGTTGCGTCGATATCAACTCAAGATGAATCCCTTAAAGTGTGCATTTGGTGTTACACCTGGAAAGTTTCTTGATTTTATTGTACGACATCGTGGTTTAGAGATTGACCAACGATTGGTTTAGAGATTCACGAGCTTAAAAGTTTACAACAACGATTGGCTTACCTTCGTCGGGTCATATCAAACTTGGCTGGTCGTTGCCCACCATTCACTCACCTCATGAAGAAGGGGATTTCTTTCGAATGGGATGAGTCTTGCAGCAATGCTTTCAAAAATATCAAGACTTATTTGACGAAATCTCCTGTTTTGGCTACTCCTATTCCCGGACAACCACTCATCTTGTATATTGCTGCGCAAGAACGCTCAATAGGTGCTCTCTTTGCTCAAGAAAATGACAAAGGAAAAGAGAATTCTCTTTACTACTTGAGTAGGACGACGCCTCCTAACGAGCTGAATTATTGGCCGATCGAGAAGATGTGTTTAGCATTGGTCTTTGCCATTCAAAAGCTACGCCATTATTTTCAAGCATATTCAGTTCGTTTAATCTCTAAAGCCAACCCTGTTAAAATACATCATGAGCAAACCAGTATTGTCTGACAGATTAGCTAGATGGTTCCTTCTTCTTCAAGAATTTAAAATCATTTACGTGCCTCAAAAGGCTGTTAAGGGACAAGCCTTAGCCGACTTCCTAACTGATCATCCTATCCTTACTGATTGAAAATTATCAGAAGAGTTGCCAGATGAAGACGTATTGTTCATTGAAATACGACCATCATGGAGGATGTATTTTGACGCAGCAGCTCATCGAGATGGTGCAGGAGCTGGTATAGTATTCATCACGCTAGAAGGAGACGTACTGCCGTATGCTTTCACTCTCATGCATCGTTGTACAAATAATGAGGCTGAGTACCAAGCTCTGATTCTACGTCTGGAAATGGATGTCGACACGAAGCATTTGCAGCTCAAAGTATACGGGGATTCAAAATTGATAATCAATTAAATCCTCAATACTTATGAAGTGTATACGGGGATTCAAAATTGATAATCAATTAAATCCTCAATACTTATGAAGTAAGAAAACCAGAATTGGTGCCTTATTATAATTACGTAACACGTCTAATTGACTGGCTTGGCGGTGTCACTCTAAAGCACATGCCAAGGAATGAGAATAGGCAAGCCGATGCACTTGCAAAGTTTGCATCAACTCTCTCGTTTTCGGACCAAGAGACCCAAGTACCAGTATGTCAAAGGTGGGTAATCCCTCCAATTTTAGATGGTGGAGAATATGATGAGGAAAACGTCAACGTCATCTCAGCCTTTGAAGTCGAGAAAGAGGACTGGCGACAACCACTTGTTGATTACTTACAACATGGAAAATTACCTGATGATCCACACAGAAAAACGAATGTAAAGCGTTATGCTCCACGGTTTATCTACTATAAAGACACGCTTTATCGCCGTTCTTTTGAAGGATTGTTTCTCCGTTGCTTAGGTGAAGTTGAAGCAATGCAAGCCTTGGAAGAAGCTCATTCAGGTATATAGGGTGCTCATCAATTAGGTCCAAAACTCTATTTTCGAATCAAAAGGATGGGATATTACTGGCCTACCATGGTCAAGGATTGTATGGAGTAAGCAAAAAGATGTCAACCCTGTCAATTCCATGCTAACTTCATACATCAACCGCTTGAACCACTTCATCCGACTGTCGCCTCCTGGCCCTTCATTGCATGGGGACTAGATGTAGTTGGACCAATGACAAAATCTTCGGTTGGTCATCTCTACATTCTGGCAGCCACTGATTACTTCTCGAAATGGGCCGAAGCTGTCCCATTAAGAAAAGTGAAAAAGAAACTATGGTGGACTTCATCCGCACTCATATCATATTCAGGTACGGTGTGCCGCGCTACATCATCACAGACAATGGAAAACCTTTTTACAATAGCTTGATGAATAAGCTTTGTGAGAAGTTTGGTTTCAAGCAACACAATTCTTCCATGTATAACACACCAACAAATGGTTTGGCAAAAGCATTCAATAAAACCCTTTGCAATTTACTGAAGAAAGTGGTGGCTAAGTCAAAAAGAGATTGGCATGAGAGAATTGGAGAAGCTCTATGGGCATATTGAACTACTCATCGAACATCTACGCAAGCTACTCCTTATGCATTGGTATATGGGGTTGAAGCAGTTCTTCCTCTTGAACACCAAATTTCATCTCTGAGGATTGCCATTCAGGAAGGTCTCACTGATGAAGAAAATGCTCGTCTACGTCTTGAAGAATTGGAAGCACTAGATGAGCAGAGACTAGAAGCACAACAGCGTTCTGAATGTTATCAAGCTCATCTCTCAAGTGCATTCAACAAGAAAGTTCGTCTTCGATCCTTTCAAAAATGAGACTTGGTGCTTGCAGTGAGAATGCCAATTATCACTACACATCGAAAGGGAAATAAATTCACTTCAAAGTGGGACGGGCCATATGTAATTTAAGAAGTTTATTCAAATGGCGCTTACAAGTTGGTTGCCGAAGACGGTTTAAGAGTTAGGCCCATCAATGGCAAATTCTTGAAGCGATACTATCCTTGAGAAGACCAAAATGCTCCTTGAAGCACGAGCCTAAACTGCATGTTACTTCTGACCCATATGAGTTTAAACTGTGAACGGTACCAAAAAAATATATCTTGAACTACGTTTGACTTGATCCTATTTTGGGTACATAGGCAGCTTGAAATTCTATTTCAAATTCAGTCATAAAAAAGAAAGAAAGATTGTTTTGTTAAAAGGAATGGAGACAACACAAAAGTCTCCAACAGCCAAAATTCGAGATTCTGAGACGTCGAAGTCTTCTAAGATCCTTAGACTAGGGCAAAGTAACCAGCTTTCAACAGCCAAAGTCTGAGATTTCGAGACGCCAAGGTCTTCTAGAATCTTAAGTCACTGACAGAGTCATTAATGGCGGCAGATGTACCAAGTCGATAGAAGTAACTAAGTCACTGACATAGTCAATAATGGCGACAGAAGTACCAAGTCGACAAAAGTAACTAAGTCACTGACAGAGTCACTAATAGCGGTAGAAGTACTAAGTCACCAACGACGGCAAAGTAACCAAGTCACCAACGGCGGCAGAAGTAACTAAGTCACTGACATAGTCACTAATGGCGGCAGAAGTACCAAGTCGGCAGAAGTAACTAAGTCACTGACAGAGTCACTAATGGAGGCAGAAGTACCAAGTCACCAACGGTGACAGAAGTAACTAAGTCACTGACATAGTCACTAATGGCGGCAGAAGTACCAAGTCGACAGAAGTAACTAAGTCATCGACAGAGTCACTAATGGCGGCAGAAGTACCAAGTCACCAACGGCGGTAGAAGTAATTAAGTCACTTACAAAGTCACTAATGGTGGCAAAAGTACCAAGTCGGTAGAAGTAACTAAGCCACTAACATAGTCACTAATGGCGGCAGAAATACCAAGTCACCAACGGCGCCAGAAGTAACTAAGTCACCGACAGAGTCACTAATGGCGGCAGAAGTACCAAGTCACCAACGGCGGCAGAAGTAATTAAGTCAGTGACAGAGTGACTAATGGCGGCAGAAGTAACAAGTCACCAACGGCGGCAAAGTAACTAAGTCACCAACGGCTGTAGAAGTAACTAAGTCACCGACAGAGTCACTAATGGCGGCAGAAGTACCAAGTTACCAACGGCGACAGAAGTAACTAAGTCACTGACAGAGTCACTAATGGCGTCAGAAGTACCAAGTCGGCAAAAGTAACTAAGTCACTGACAGAGTCACCAATGGCGACAAAAGTATCAAGTCACCAACGACGACAACAGAAGTAATAAACCACCAACGACGGTGACAAAAGTAACAACCATCCATCATTGGCCAAAGTAATTGCTTTCAAAAGAAGCCTTGTTCCTACAAATATCTTTTAAAAAAAGTGTGGAGAAGAAAATTTATTAGGAAAAAAGGATTGATAGCGAAAGAAAAAAGTAAAGAATGATTCAAAAAAACAAAAAGAAAAAAAAAATTCGTTAAAAAAGAAAGTTGTTAGCAAAAAAAGGGGTTTGTTAGCACAGAAAAAAAGGGGGTTTGTTAAAAAAAAATTGTTAGCAAAAAATAGAAAAATGTTGTTAGCAAAAAAAAAAAAAAAAATCAAAAGCGGGAGGCGTGTATATAAGTCCAAAATCTCAGCACAGTGCAAGAAAAGTCCTGTTATTATAAAAATCATGGAGTTGTTATGTTTTTATTATGGTATTAGATTGTTATTTTTTTTTATGACTTAAATCGTTTATATTGTCGGTCGAGTTGAGTTCATTGGTCGTACAAAAAAATTAGATTTTTTTGAACGTAGTTAGCTATATGATATGATATGATCATATATAACTGTTTATTTCTTTAAAAAAAAAGAGTATACTCAATTTTTTTTAAAAAAAAAACAAATATGATTATATAGATAACGATTTTTAATAAAATTTAAAATTTTCAAGAATAATATAATTAGTGAGATCTATAATATAAATAATTTGAATCATAAAATCATGTAAAACTG
>JAOTRH010483758.1:0-25085 GCA_034768845.1 Heliamphora exappendiculata | reverse complement strand
GGCTAAATTTCATAGCTTTTAATTTTTATTATTTTTTTTTGACAATTTTTTAACATTTTCAAGTTTTTTGAACCAAAAAAATAAAAAGAATTTGATTAAAAAATAAAATAATTCACAAAAAATAAAAACAAATAACATAAAATTTAGTTTATTGGCTTCTTTTATTTGGTTTATAAATTTAGCTTATTGGCTTATTTTCTTTGATTTATTTTTATTTTTAATAAAAAAAATTTATTATTTAATTAAATTATTATTTCTTTTTTACTTCACTTGTTGAGATGCGATAGAAAAATCAAATCTAACTAAACTACTTAATTGAAGGGCGCACGTGGTGAGTTGGATGTCTATGTAGGCATATGCGGTTGGATCGGTATTTTGCATCTGTATAAGTAGACTTACCCAAATACATTTGCCTAAACGGCGGTTCATTAAAATATCACCGGAAAAAAGGGACAACTTTATGGCCCTGCATGGACAAATAAGTAATATTTTGCTTTTTTTTGTTATTTTTTAAATTTTTTTTAATTTTTGATTAAATTTTTTTATTTTTTCAAATCATTTCAATGAAATAAACTCAAAAAATAAGAAATTTTGATCAAAAGATAAAAAAAATTCTACTAAAGATGAAAATAAACAACATTCGATTTGGTTTATTGGCTTATTTTTGCTTATTTTTGTTATTTTTGAACTTTTTTTAAATTTTAATCAAGATTTTTTACTTTTTCGATTCGTCTAAGTGAGAGAAATCTAAAAAGTATAATAGTTTGATTAAATAATTAAAAAAATTTATTAAAAATAAAAAATCTACGATGAGAAATAAGTTAATAAGTCAATAAGCAACTTTTGCACATTCAGGGCCGATGTATGCATGAAATTTCTTATTTTTTTACAGGCGATTATTTTTAACCTTCGTTAATGCTCATTTGTAGCTTAAAATCTATCAAATTAGGGAAATGCTATATGTCCCGAATAGGTTTTATCGAATTATTTTACGGAAACACCCATGTCAACTCTGGTCATTCGGTTCAAGTATTTTGACTCTCAGATTTATGGTTAAGAAGATTTCATATATATTGTGTTCTCTGAAATGTTTTGCTTTTGAATGTATTTTCATAATAAAAATTATTTATTTTATAATATTTATTAATTTTATTACTAACATAAAAAAATTAAATTAATTAAATATTTGTAACTATATGATCTGATTATATTTGTTTATAATAATTTTTTATAAAATTATATTACCATTCATTTATATTTTAACAAATGTGATCAACTCACAAATCTATTAATATCTGATTATTTTAATTTTTTACATAAATAATTTATTTAATAAATATTACATATAAATAGTTTCGATCATAAAAACTTATAAAAAAAAGTAATGCTAAAGGTCCCAAACAGATCACCAATCATAAAAACATAAACTCAAATTGAATGGATAGAATTTAGAGCGCATCCCCCGCTATTTTTTCTATTTTTTTCCGGTTCTTTGAGAAGAAAAAGTAGAACAAAAAATTAAAAACAAAAATCTACTATTAAGGTTTTGTTTGACAAAGAATTTAAAATTAAATTTTTTGTCTTTTTACTTAAAATTTAAAAAATATCAAAAAAAACTTGTTTGAGAACCCAAAGGCTTTTAGTCTTATAGCCTTATAGCCTTATAGCCTTATAGTCTTTTCGTAAGAAATAAATGTGTATAAAATTATTTGTGTACTAAAAAACATTGTTGAAGGAAAAAAAAAAGTGATGAACAATTTTTAAAACAGAAATGCTGAACCTCCCAAAAAATTGATTGAAAATTATTATCGATTTTTTTAAGAAAAAAGTTGGAATAAGTCGATAGACGCGTAAAGAACGTTTTGTTCTTCACCGGTGAAGAACACTCGAATAGCGGCGACTGCCATTTTACCATATTCTGCGATTCATAAGTACAAGTTGAGCACTGTACTTTCTTCGACCAACCACCGCTACAGCGTTCCATCATGGTTTAGGTACAATGTTCTAAGTATTTTTACCAGTGAGAATGTTCTCAGTGATTTTAACTACTGAGAATGTTCTTAGTATTTTTTACCAGTGAGAATAATCTCAGTAGGTAACGTTGGTGGAGAAGGTGTTGAGGAAAAGATCATTGACGAGAGTAGAGAGGAGGGTGGAAGAGTAGAACTTGTTGCCGAGGTGAAACGAGAGAGACCACTCGAGCAAAGAGTGAGAGATAATAGTGGAGTAGAAGTAGCTCGCGCAACATCGAACCACTGAGAATATTTTCAGTATTTTTTACCAGTGATAATGTTTTCAGTGGACAACATTGGAGGAGAATGTGTTGAGAAAGAGGTCTTAGAGGAGAGTGGAAAGGAATGTAGAGGAGCAGAGCTTGTTACCGAGGTGGAACGAGAGTTACCACTTGAGCGAAAAGCGAGAAATAATAGTGGAGTAGAGGTAGCTCGCGCAGCGTCGAACTATTAAGAATGTTCTCAGTATTTTTTACCAGTGAGAATATTCTCAGTGGGCGGCGTTAGTGGTGAAGGTGTTGAGGAATAGGTCGTAGAGAAGGGTGGAGGAGCATAGCTTGTTATCGAGGTAGAGCAAGAGAGACCACTCAAGCAAAGAGTGATAGATAATAATGGAGTAGAGGTTGCTCGCGCAACATCAAATTACTAAGAATGTTCTTAGTATTTTTTACCAGTAAGAATGTTTTCAATGGACAGCATTGGTGGAGAAGATGTTGAGGAAGAGGTCGTAAAGGAGAGTGGAAAGGAAAGTGGAGGAGCAGAGCTTGTTACCGAGGTGGAACGAGAGAGACTACTTGAGCGAAAAGTGAGAAATAATAGTAGAGTAGAGGTAGCTCGCGCAGCCTCAAACTACTAAGAATGTTCTCAGTATTTTTTACTCGTGAGAATATTCTCAGTGAGCGGCATTGGTGGAGAAGGTGTTGAGGAAGAGGTCAGAGAGGAGGGTGGAGGAGCAAAGTTCGTTATCGAGGAAGAACAAGAGAGACCACTCAAGCGAAGAGTGATAGATAATAATGGAGTAGAGGTAGTTCACGCAACGTCAAACCACTGAGAATATTTTCAGTATTTTTTACTAGTGTTGGTGGAAAAGGTGTTGAGGAAGAGATCGTAGAGGAGAGTAAATAGGAGAGTGGAGGAGTAGAGCTTGTTACTGAAGTGGAATGAGAGTGACCACTCGAGCAAAAAGTGAGAGATAATAGTGGAGTAGAGGTAGCTCGGGTAGCATCGAACCATTGAGAATGCTCTCAGTATTTTTTATCAGTGAGAATGTTCTCAGTGGGCAGCGTTGGTGGAGAAGGTGTTGAGGAAGAGGTCATAGAGGAGAGTGGAGATGAGGGTGAAGGAGCAGAGCTTGTTATCGAGGTGGATGGGCCGATGTCGCAAAGATGGCGATGAAGACGAATAAATAATTGAAAAGATTAAATAAATAACAACTAGTTTTCATCCCATGTATGGTTTTTAGCTCATATAAAGTGAGAATTCAAAATCTCGACACAACAAAGAGACAATAGTTACAGAAAAGATAAAACGATACCCTGAACCCGTGAAACTTCTCAAACTTCTCATACATAATATGAATGAGAAATTTCTCAAACTTCTAATATATAGTATGAGAAACTTTATACATAATATAATAAACTTCTCATATATATTTTTCTTAATTTCTTAATTTTTAATTTTAATGAAATAATTAACTTATACTTATCATATATAGTATGAAAAAATTCGCATACATATTACTGATCAAGGCCTGAAAAATCTGATAAAAAATATAACCGTCAAGTATACAAGAATATTCTCGCATTGTAATATATAAGAAACTTTTCATATATGGTATGAAAAAAAGGTATAAAGAATCTAGTAAAGAACATAGGCGTTAAGTATACGAGAATATTCTCATATATTAATATATGAGAAATTTCTCACACATGAAATGGTATGAGAAACTTTTCAAATATAGTATGAGAAATTTTTCATACATAATTTGTCATACATAGTATGAGAAACCTCTAAGACATACTATAAGAAAATGCAAATGCAAACCAACAAACTTTCTTATGCAGCAAATTAAATACTTCTATAAGAATATAAGAGGAAAATTCAAATTAAAGCAACATTTTGAACAACAAAACACACACACACACACACACACACTTCTTGTTGGTGCACCTTCTTTCTTCTGTTGTTGCCATCACACCCCTCATCACCTAGCACAACGACCCCTCCTCACTGGGAACCTCAGCCTCGCCGTACTCTGGTACGGCCGATTCCATCTTGACGAGAAGACGGTAGTTTGGGCCTTCATTGAGTCGCTTACCACCGACTGGAGTTTAAGCAAGCTTATTATATTATTAACGATCAAAGCTCATCTTGAGGATGCGTTTCTCCTTTATTATCAAAAAACCTCTTCTTCACCTTCTCAACCGTCTTCTGCGTCAGCTCGCCGACTAATTTTGTTGTTGATTTAGCAGAATCTTCAACTGCAACTTTACTGTTGCCGAAGCTCCTCACCACAGCCTTTTTCACTTTTTCTCCTCCGTTCGTCTCGCTTCCCCTAAAACTAAACCACTAACCCACTTTTAATTATCTAAAATCACAATTATACTTCCTTATAGGAAACAAATTATAAAATGTGGAAGAGAGAATTTTAGGGACTTTAGATGACAAACAAGTAGAGAAAGATCACCATGTCACTGTTTCTATATTTTTTTATTCGTTGATGCTTCTAAATTCGGAGGATTAAGTGACTTAGTAGCATTTTTGACGAAGTTGTAACGACCGAGGCAACCTTTGACAGGAACAAGTCGTTAAGATTCATTGGAGACATGATGATGAAGATGAAGACGAAGAAAAAATTGAAGTAGCCATTCGAGACTTGCAAAGATGTTTTGGTCATTTTTTCGGTAGCTATAACATCACTCGTCAAATTATAATGGTGGTTTGTTGTGACCGACGTTAATACATTCTTTTAACGGCAATTATTTTATCGCCATTTAAAATATGTCTTTAATGGCGGTTGAGTAACCGCCGCAAAATAAGCCGCCGTTAATATTGTCATTTGGCATAATTAAAAACTGTTAGTGTTCTTTTCACTAACAATCTTATTTTTGAGGATTTAGGAGGCGTTTGGCAAAGTTTTTATTATCACTTTTTAAATTCTTATTACTAATTTTAACAATAAATTATAATCTTCTTTAAATTCTCATAACTTTTGTTACAAATTATAACTATTTTTTTTTCTATTTCAGCTTCAAGTTATGCCGGGTGTATGCCTTGTCTTCTGTTAACCTATATAATTAGTATTTTATTTACATGTATTTGGGTTTGGCTGAAGTCATAAATTCACAAAAAATCTAGTATATGTAGGATTTTGTAATTATATGAGGGTTAGAATTTTAAAATTTTTCTATAAATAGAACTCTATAATTCTAGTTATTGGTGTTGAGAGTTAATTTAAATGGAGTAGAGATATAGGAAGAGATGAAAAAATACCGAGGGTACGAGAGTAACCTTTGAGCAGGGAAACATGGCTTGTTTTAGGACTCGGGTTGTGGGTGTCGATTTGGGAGTATTTTTTATTTCGAAAGTGTACACTTTATAATTATGGTTGATTATTTCTCTTATTCGTGAACGTAGGCAAATTGTGCCGAACTACGTATATTGTTATATAATTTTTCTTTGATGTATGTATAAATGTGCTTTCGTTTGCGGTTCGGAGATTGGTGTTCAAATTCTAACACGTAATATCAAAATCGACGGTTGAAAATTTGAAACAGTGGTGAAAGATCATAGTGTATATATTATTTTTTATTTCGATTCATACAAAGCAAAAATTATAATTTGCAAACAAAGAAAAAAAAAAGGAGACAGCAACGGTGAAAAACCAAGTCGGTTAAGGCACACATAACACATTGGGGATTGGGGAATCTGTGATTACAATTTTTTGGAATTGAGAATAAATTTTAGGTCTTCTTCAGTAAAGGGTTTTTTGAATGCTTAGAAGGAAACTTGGTAATATGATGTCAACAAGGAATCAAATAAACGGAGGATTAGGAATTTAGCAAGGAACAAAGAAACTAATCTTGAATTTTAGGTCTTATTCGAAAAAGTTAAGAATATTTTTATAAAATTAAAGTGTGTTTGAATAAAAGTAGAGCGTGAAAATCAATTCCTTTATTCTGTTACTATATTGGTAAATGGTAATATCGATACACTAAATTATTTGATTTTAATTAAAAGTGGAACCCACTCATTTTTAAATTAAAAAATGAGCAGTGAGAGCATCTATCTTTTTCATTCTTAATTTTCTTCTCTTTTCTCTCACTCCATCACACTTCACCAACTATTACATTTAAAAAATATCTAGAACAAATGCCCCCATCAATACTCATTTTAAAATTTAAAATAGATATTTTCTACTGTACTCAAAAAATGATAAAAATAATTGCAGTTATAGATATGGCCAGTTTTAGGTAGGTTATGTTTAAATTTGATTTGATCACTTAATGTGTTTAGTTTATTTTCTATAAATGAGTTTTTTGATGAGTGGGTTTGGTTTAAATTATTATTTGATTTAATGTTTTTGTTGGAAGATTTTATAGACAAATAATGTGGTATGAACAAATTAAGTACGTTAAATTAAAAATAATTATTATTTTTTGAATATTTTGAAAGATAAAATATAAAATTTCAAAAAACACAAACTGAACATATATTTGAGATTTTTTTTTAAATCCTATTTTTTCTCACATAACACAAACAAACATAATTTTATGAAATTATCAAATAACAATAACTGGGATTCAAGTTTTAACTTGGGGTGCTTAGTCTATAGCTTTTAGTTTATAGTTCAGTAAAAAATTTTAAAAATTTAAACAAGTGTATTTATAATTTTTTACTTTATCATTTATGATATTAATTTAACAAACACAAATTTTACTGTTCAAAACTATAAATTTACTTTGACAAACATTTGCAACTTTCACTTAAAATTAAAATCACATTTTTTTTATTTATTATATATAAGTTTATAATTTCAGATACAACAAACACTTTCTAATTAATCATAAATGAAGTTGTTGGGGTTGGTTCTGAATTCAGTACCTTGGTCCCTGTTTTTATACATGAAAGAAGACCTACCTGGTTTTACTCCATTGTCAACTCCACAAAATTATTAGGTATTCTCAAGGTTTTGTATAGTATTATTTATAATATTTTTTACAAATAAAAAAAATTAATACATATTAAGTAAACTATATTTAAGTAAGAATTGGTGATATATTTTCCATAAAGGTAAGAATTGGTGATATTTTTCATTAGATTTAAGCCAAGAATTTTTCACAGAAAGAGAGAGAAGGGGAGAAGGGTTGGTTTCAAGAAAGGGAAAAGGCGCGAACGAGTGAGAGTGAGGGAGGAAAGCGACGCTAGAGGTAGAGAGGAGCACCGGGATTTGCAGTGATCACTATGAAAGTGGTGAAAATGAGAAAAGAGTGTGGGAAGAGGTCAGGGAGCTTGAGGGAGGTGTCAAATGTTGGGTTTGGTGTCTCAATTTTTGGATGTCCATGTTCGGCAAAATCTTTGGACTGTGTTCAGAATGTTGAAGGGGGTAAAAAAAACCAAAATTGAGGTTGTCTTAACTTATTGAGTTTTTTAAAAATCACTCGAGCGGTCTGTGCGCGTAGCAGGCTAAGGTTTTAATATAATTTTTGTTATCTATAAAATAGGTTTTATGACTAGAAACTCTAGAACGTTTAATATACAAGTAGAGTTCAGTTTAGAGGCTAGATAGTGTAAAAAGACGGTGAAAGAAGCTCAATTTGATACTACAAATACCGTGAGTGAGAGAGTGAATCTTGTAATTTTTGTTTCTGCACATAGTGGATTATTTTCTTATTTTCTGTGAAAGTAGACAGTTAGTCAAATCACGTATATTGTCTTGTTTCTTTTGTTTGTTTTTATTCTCTATTTTATTTTGTAAAATGAAGTCGTGGTTTCTGTTGGAATCTGTGAATTCATTACCCATTGAATTCCAGAATTCAATATCAGAATTCAATTGCAATTGAATTGACAATTCAATTGGCAATTGAATCCTGAAATCAATAGCCATGAGTGGCTATTAATTTTCCTGTAACCCCCTCCATGATGGAGGGTTATATATGCTGTCATCCCACATGGGAAGATGCAGAGACGAAACAGAGCAGAGAAGGAGAGCAACAGACGGAAAAACAACAGACAGAAGGTGAGAAAGGAGAGATATAGTTCTCAAGTTATAGTGCAAGCTGTAAGAGAGAAAAAAACATACGGAGTACGTTCATAACCGATCCTTGGTGGTGTTCCAACGATCGTGGAGCCGTTTTATCCTGGGAGAGTGACACTGGTAGAATACCTACAACACTCTCGGTAGGCGACGAATCATTCTTAAAGAAACTGCGATTGCAAGACTCGATTTGCAAGTTCTATTCATGTTGTTTCTGTTATTTCATTTTTCTGTAATTTTATATTATTGTACTTGTTGAAAATTAATAAAGATGTATTTTCTGGATCACCGAGCATGTATATATTTATGGTGTTAGATTATCTCCTAATAATTTTTTTTTCACTGCATTAAGGGATTTGTGGCTAATATTCCAACACCAAAGAGCTCAAGTGAGGCCAAATGAGGCTTTGACAGTGGCGATCATAGGTGGAGGAAGGTTGCTAGTGTGGGAAAAGGAGGAAGAAGATGGAGACTTTTATGGTATTGTTTTTACGGTTTTGTCTCTAATAGTAACTACGAAGGAAAGAAAAGAAAAAAAAAATAAGTGTGAAGAGAAAAATGTTTTGTGTCAATAGAATCAGCCAGTTGATTGGGTACAAATTTAATTTTGTTTTATTCAAATTGAATAGTATTTCTTTATATATAGTAAATTATAATAATTATATATAGTTGATAATAGTAATAAATAAGTTATTAAGTATATGTACTATTATCTTTTATAAAGAAGTAGGAGTTTAAATAAAATATTTTAAAAATTATTATTTTGATTTAAATTATTAATTTTTTTACCCAAAAGATTATATTATTATTTTTTACATTTTTAATAAAAAAAATGAAATCATTAAGAATGCCGGGGCTAGCCACGCAATTAGTTGCTTTTGTACATGTGGTAGGATCCAAATGAAAGGTGATTTTTTTTTTTTTTAAAAAGAATTAGTTCATATGCAGGTAAACCTTACTAATAAATGATGAAATTAATCTTTCAAAAATTAGTTACAATACACCTAAACTGTTCTAAATAGTCTAAAATATTAAATTAAAAAAAAACACAGTAACAACAATAATAATGTTCTAAAATAAATTTCAAAACACTCCGAAAAAAAAGCTGGATGCTTTCCACTTTCACCCACTCCGGAGTAATTAAAAGAGCAAAATTGTCACTATCTTGCTATTACAACAAGAATCCAAATTTGCTTTAATTCAAAAATGATTTCAACAATAATGATTTTCAACCTTTGACTTCCATAAATCTACGTACGAATTTGACCGTTGAACCAAATAAAAAATCCAATTAATCTAAGGGAAAGGTTAGGCACGTGGATAATTTTATCTCGTCAATTATTTTGTACTAAATTGTATTAGAACTTTTTTTTTCTTTTTCTTGAATATAGAGTTACGTCCCCATTAGCAACTAGCATAAAAATTATTATTATTTTTTTATATTTTTAGTTAAAAAATTAAATTAAGTTCAAAGTAAATTTTTTGATAATTTTGCTTTTAAGTTAATTTTTTTGAAATTAATTATTTGAATAAAAATTTAATTTTTTTGTTTTTTTTTTAAGTGAACAATTTTACTCTTCTATATATTTGATATTAACAATAATATGTAGTTGGTAGTAACAGTAAATAAGTTATGAATAAATTGTATTATTGTATTTTAAAAATAGTAAAAATTTGTGTTTTTATTTAATTTTTTTATTTTTTAACTTTTTTTTGTCAAATAGGTAATTTTGATTTTTTGACATTTTTAATTAAAAAGTCAAAAAAATCAAAATTGCCGGGCCTAAATTGAATTAATTCAACTAAGTCAAAAATAAAATAAAATAAATGAGTTGGTTGCATTTCATATTTTTCTCAACCAGTGATTCAAGCCAACCCAAGGATATATATATATATATATATAGTATTCATCGTGAATTTTTTTCTCCATATTTGCAAATATAATTATTATTAATAAATAACTTATGTTATTTAAGTTGGTCATTACTTAATGTATTATATACAATTTTTTGTTTCTAAAATTATAACAGAACTTTTTTAAAAATCTAATTTTAAGAATTTAACGCTAAAACTTTAATATCATTAAATATTTAGAACTAACTGCTGTAGAATGTAGTTATAAGATTATTAAGAAACTTGGGAAGATGGAAGCCTTCATCTGCCCCTTCTTCTATCTGATCGGAGCACCAGTCTAATAAGAGTGTACACGGGACTAATTGAATAAAAACTTATTAATTAAAATATTTATGATAGTATAAAAAATTTTAATTTACCGTTGAACCACCCACTTCACAAAACCAACGGATTAGTTTTTTTTTTTAAACGGTTTTGCAATAACAAATTGTATGAATTGACAGTTTAAAAATTAAATAAATATTTTATTAAAATATTAATTAATCTAATATCAAAACAAAAATAAAGTCATATATTCCAGAAGTGATCTATAATAGCAATGAAATATTCTCATTACTTTAAAAGTTTTTTGTTTACTAAGGACTAAGGGTAATGACTTATTATGAGTTATAGGCTACAGTACAACGGTTACAAACTACAAATTAAGAATAAAATTAAATAATAATTAAATAATAACTATTATATGCAGACAAGTTGGTTAATTGGCAGATAAAAGTGATTAAAACCGACACTATCAACCAACTCGCGTATTCTTCTTTTCAACCGTTCAATCCGCCTTACTCTTTTATTTTAATTTGCTTGAGTCAGTGTATTGTGGATGAATGTAAGTGGATGAATGTAAGACGGCTGGATTGCTACAATGGCTCAATTCTTGCAATTTGCAAACTACCCTTCTTCCTTAAGCTCTCCCTCTCTCGATCTAGAGCGAGCTTGCTGGAATCTCGCTCCCCACACCGGAAGGTTCCATTTTCTTTGCCGCTGAGATCTGAAACTCTGGCGGGGGGAACCTATCAGTGAGAAGGCAATGCGGAAGACGACGAGTTAGAGTTAGGGTTTTCTTTTGAAGTTCTACGAGCCGTCACCGTCAAAATACGTAATATTGAGCTTTGAGAAGAAGGATAGCGAGGGAAAAATAGGAGGGGGGAGAGAAAAACAGAGGCATTCCAGGAGAGAAGAAAGATCAAAGAACATTTCAAAACACAAAAGGTGTGGCGCGAGAGCTGAGGCGAGGCAAGTCGCCACTGCTGTTTGAGTTGCGTCGCTAGCCCCTCCACCGCTCCACCGCTCCACCGTCCACCGGGCACCGCCGGCCAACATCGCTGCCCACTCCACTGATGGTATGTCCCCTCCATCCAGGTATCTCCTCCCTCAGATTTCTAGAGGAATCATCCGACAACGGGCTAGAGTTTGTTTTGCAAACCCTTCATTTGGATTTAGAGGTTTTTTTTTAAATTGATTGGGGTTTTAGGAATATTGAATCAGTGGGGATCTGATTGTCCCTATATTGCTCTACAACTAGAGAGTATAAACTGTTTTCTTCTTGAATTATTGCTATATTGAGATATTCCTGATGGGAAAGAAGTCCTCAAAAAAATCAAACAATTCTTTCAAGAGAATATCTTTACAAGATTTTCATATTTAAGTGGAGGAAGCTGGAGATTTAACTCTTCGTCGCTCTAATCGGCTTCGTTGCCCCCCAAAATCCCTATCAGATGGGAATTTTGATGTTTCATGGCTTTAACCAAATTCCATTAGTGATTTTGACAAAAGTATGACACCGGAGTGCTTTAGCGAACCGGATGAGGTTGATGATGGAAAAAATTATGTTTGTGAGGATAATTGCTCATATGAAATGTCTATTCCCTCACCAATTTCTATAGTCTCAGAGAAATCTAATACTTGAAATACTTATATTAGAACTTTGATTAATGTTGAGGAATGGCCAGCTTTGAAAACTAGTAATAAAGTTGCTACGAATGGGCTTATGATGGATAAGTCATCGAAAAAAGAGAACCTTTCTAAGCTCTCTTCTTTAAACCAAGAGAGACATATTCACTTACTTGGTCTGAATGCTAGTAAAGTGTTGATAAATAATAGTGACATTGAGAAAAATGGAGGAACAACTTGTCATAATATGGGTGTGAAGGAAACTCAAACTTTGAGTTGTACTCTGTCGAACTTTTTTCCAATAGAACCTAACAAGCATGGCACAAATATGGGTATGGAGACTACACCATCATCTTGGAAGTTTATTGTTTGTGAAAAAAGATCCACAGCTAAATCAAGACATAAAATCAAGAAGTATGATGTAGGCCCAATGGTGGAGGGCATGTATGCTATTCCTTTAGATATTTCCAAGCTTGGTCTTCCTCATTGGGGCCATGCTTTGGTTGGTTACTTTTTTGAGAATAGGGTGTCATTCCATTATGTTAAAGCTTAGGCTGAAACAATATGGAAAGATACTACTGAAGATGCTATATCAATTGAGAATGGATACTTTATTTTCAAGTTTAAGAGTGAGGAGGTACTTGATGAGATTCTTGAGAATGGTCCATACTATTGTGGCGGAAGATATGTTGTTCTGAAAAAATGAGAACTGGGTATGTCACTCTCCAAATGTGGGTTCTCAAATTTGCCGTTGTGGGTAAATTTATATAATGTTCCACTTAAATTGTGGACGGAAGAAAGAATGAGTTATTTGGCAAGTATTCTGGATAAGCCTTTATATGTGGATGAACCAACACACTCCAGGAGTAGATTAATTTTTGCTCGAGTTTGCATAGAGGTACAAGCTAACAAAGAGATTTCAAAATCCATTCCTATAAATTTAGGATACAAAAATCCTTATATTATTCGAGTTGAAACTTCTTGGATTCCTTTAAAATGTACAAAATGTAATATATTTGGGCACAATTTCAAGAGTTGTTTGAATGCACAAGATGGTATGAAAATTTCTAAACAAGTATGGAAGAGAAAAGAAGAGAATGACAAGAACTTTAGTGAGGAATGAGTCGATGTGAAGAAAATGAAGAATAA
Organism: Heliamphora exappendiculata; assembly: GCA_034768845.1. Classification (NCBI taxonomy): domain Eukaryota; kingdom Viridiplantae; phylum Streptophyta; class Magnoliopsida; order Ericales; family Sarraceniaceae; genus Heliamphora; species Heliamphora exappendiculata. The sequence goes on along the minus strand of JAOTRH010483758.1, from coordinate 11,867 downwards.
GGACAATTAAGCTTCTCAAGGGAAAAAAAATGTTAATCAAGTTACTAAAAGGAGGCTTGGCGATCAGTTGTCTAGAAAGCTTGTTGAGACTTTCACTTCTGATATTTTGAAATCATCAAATACCATTGATATCCTTTCTTTTTGCGAGCTCAGGAAAGAACATAGCTGCGATGAGGTTGATGAGGTAAAATCGAAAGGAAAGAGTAAATTAAATTCATTCTCTAGGGATGTGAACAAGAGGAAGTTTGATGTTAAGATTAGAAATCTCTCCCTTACTCGGAAAAAAGGTCTTTAATCATTTGAGTTGAGTTTTTATTGTTGACACATGTTGCTCTTGTGTCTTGTTGGTTCTTCTGAGTCGGATTATTTTTTGTATTTTTTTTATCTTTTCAAGCCTCTCGACCTGTGAGAGTTTTTTTTATTATTGGCTAAGGTGTGTTTTTTGATCCATATTATAAAATTTCTTTTTTTAGAATAATATTAATTAATTACTTATCTAAAAAAAATGTAAGATGATTAAACAGATTTTTAAATAACCCTATCGTCTAGCTAAAACTTTAAAAATGTTCACTAGTCATCTAAAATTCTTTATTTCTCATTTATATAAACTGATTTGTTTTACTATATTTTCCCCTTATTTAAATTGATTTGTTTATTTTTTTTTGTTTATTTAAATTAATTTGTTTTATTATTTTTTCCTTTTACATTTAGAGCACAGTCCGAAATTGTGGGCAAAATCAACCTAAGTAAATGATAAAAATGTAAAAGTTATATCAATTATTCAAAAAAAAAATTCCCTTCGAAATAAGTATATAATTAATTCATTTTGATATCACCAAATCATGATAGTATCTTAAGTTGCCCCCTGACACTGACTGTGAAACATTAAAGAAAATCATATAATATTAAGGTCTCTTTGGGCAACTGATTTAAGTCGGGCATTTTACAGTTTGTTTAAAGTTTAAAAAATCAAAAAAACCTCAGTTGGCAATTAAAGTTTTTTTTTAACTTTTTAGCTTTTTTATTTTTTACATAAAATTTTTTAATATATTTTTTAAATATATTATAATTTTATTATACACATTTATTTTTTATATAAATTATATTTTTAAAATTTAATTGTCAAAATTCATTAAACAAGATCTTTATTTAATATAAAATTATTTAAAAATAAATTTTATAAAAATTATAACAATTTTAAACCAATTTTTTTGCCTTTAGGTGCATTTCGACTTTTTTTTTTTTAGCTTAAAATCAGTCTTGCAGTTTGCCAAATATACGTTTTGTTTATTTGACTTAAAATGATTTTTAAAAAAACATAACTTATAACATGTTTAGAATAGCTTTTAAATTTAACTTTTAAGAAATTTAGTTTTTTTTAAAAAAAGAAAAAAAATGAGTGTGTTTAGATTAATTTAAAAAAGTAGATGTTAAAAAAAAAGATTTGATTTTTTTAAAATTGTTTTGAAAATCATGTAATACTTTTATTCCAAATAAATTAGCTTACAAGTTAGGCTTTTTAAAAAAACTCAACTTGACTTCTGATTCCAAACGAAGTTTTAAAATTAGTTGGCAAACGAAACTTAATTATTTGATTAAGGAGAAATTGAAATATAATTCTACATGTATCGACAGGGGAATGGTATGATGTCATCAAACTGATAATTAACATATTTATTCCCCATCGTATCTAATAAGCCACAAAGCACCAAAACAAATTCGCCTAATCGAATTTAATAAAATAACAATAACGCTACATATTTACAAAAATAACTCATAATTAATGCAAAATTTCTATAAATAACTAATATTTTTTATAAAATAAAATAAAATAAAAACAAATTGGACAGCTATGAGACTTATGGCTTCATTTGTTTGTCGACTTAAAATCAGCTAAAGGTTTTTTAGCTTAAAACCCCAAAAATTTATATTTTTTTTTGAAAAAATTAAAAAAAAAAAATAACTCTATATTTTCTGTCTATTGAAACTGTACAATATATGGTCTATTTATAGACGAATAAAAATAAACAATAAAAAGATATAATAGAATAAAATCAATCTAATCAATCTAATATTCTAATCAATCTAAATCTAATATTCCAACATCTTCCTTTGTCAACCTAAGTTTTAAGCCTTTTTATTAATTAATTTTTAGTCGTTATACACTTTTTTTTTATTAATTAAAATAAAAAATCCAAAAAAAACCATACTTTCTTTGTTTGTCAACCTAAGTTTTTAGTCGTTTTACTTATTTATTTGTAGGTTTTTTTTAATCTTTTTTTATTAATAAAAAATATATTTATACATTTTGAATATATTATAACTTTTATAATACACATTTATTTTGTTTACAAAAATTATATTTTTAAAATTTACTTGTTGAGATCTATTAAATAAGATCTATATTAAATATAAAATCATATAAATAAATAAATTAAATAATTCATAACAACTTTCTAATACATTAAAGTCATTTGGCTTATTGTATTATTGTCTTTTAACTTAAATTTATTTTATAAAAAACACGTTTTTAGCTTTTAAATCACTGCTAGTTCTCTCATAAATAAATTTTTAATATTTTTGATTTAAAAAAAATTTAAATAAAAAATTTAATTTTAAGCGGGTTAGCAAACAAAGCATTATGAATCGAAAAGCACATCTTGGACATGGGCCCGTTTGGCCCAAATCCAACCAACTCCCGAAATATTCCTCATAAAAGGAGGCGCGTCTTTGCATGTAAGAATAATAATGGTAATTGGTGGATCACCACTTTTTTCTTTTTCTTTTTAAATATATATTTTCTTTTTAAAAAAATATATTTTCTTATTATATTTAAAAAAAAACAGAATGACAATAAATTATTTAAAAACAAATTACATCGGTTGAATTGGGAAATAAGAAAAGAAAAGGAACATGTCTTAATTGGCAGTAATCACTTGTTTAATGCAAAATTATTAAGTGCTTTCTAAATAATATGCAGTATTATTTATGTAATATTTTAAGCAAATAAAAATGTAAGATGTATTTAATTGGGTTATTTTTATCACCCACGCAAAGTGTTTTCTTTTTATATAATTGAACGAGAACATCACGCAAATAATGATACGTGATGCTCTGATCATAGTTTTGACTACCGTATTGGATAGTGTACTAATTTTTTTTATTGGTGTGGTACATACTGATACCGGTGATATATTGCGTGTCATTTCATATTTATTGCTATAATATATACAGAAAATATTATTCAATAATAGATAATTTAGTATAACATAATTATTTATTTAAAATAATATTTTAATTAATTAGTCTAAATTAAATTTTAATCTATTTATTTATAGTGAGAAAGCTAATTTAAAAGATATAAAATTTAATATTTAGACTTTTTAATAATAGTTTAACATTGATTAGTTTTAGAACTATTCCTTTATACTATTTTGATGTTTGAATTAAAGTATAAAATTAAAAAACAAAAATAAAAGCAAAAAAATAAATAAAAAAATTAATTAAAACTGATACACATTCGGTATTACTCAGTATAGGTTAGTATAAATCAGTATTGACCAATATATTTTGTACATACCAATATTTTAGTCGGTACAGAATTAAATAATTAGCATGTCGCTATTATTTCAAACCGGTACAAGTCACTACCGATCGATACAGTACGGTATTAATAACTATAATTCTGATAGTATCAAATAATTATTCTTATTTAATTTACTAAAATAGTGCCAAAGAAAATGAAAAAGAATTCTTAAAAAGTTTAGATTTTGAAGAGAAAAAAAAAGCACGTGAATCATCATATTTTAAAATATTGAATTAAATTGATTATTTAAAAATAATTTAAATAAAATATAACATTGATATCGTAAGGCCTTATTAATTCTTAAATGACACTCAATATATATATGGGTCTCCTTCGCTAACTCAAGTTAAAATTCGATGTTATCTTAAAGTAATTTTAAACTAAATAAGTAAGAAATTAGTTTAGTATAAATTTTAGAAAAATTTTAGTAAAGGTCTATTTATAAGTTGATAAAAGAGTTTTAGTTTTCAAATTTTTTTTTTCGCATTTTTAGTCTACAATCATATTTTCCTAACCAAAATGCCCTCAATGTTTTCAAAAAATTTGATTCCATAAGAAGAAATCCCGAAAATTTTGCAGAATCGATTTGGAAATGGAAATAAATCTCGCCGATTATCGATGCCAAAATCCAATCGTGTACTGGTTGATAGGCTCCCAAAACAATCACCATCAGCGAAATCGCCAACGTCACCAACCACCTCGCCACTATCTCCTGCCGTCGCGTGCTCTAGCTGCTAATTCCCATCACCACGGCCACCGCCGACACCCTAAACTCTAACCCCAGCCACCACAGCCACCGCCGATACCCTAAACCTTAGTCGCCGTCTTCCATAGCCACCAAAACCTCTTCACAGTCATCACCGGAACCCTAGCCCTTCAAAAACCACCTAGAGCCCTTCTACAACCACCGAAACCTCTTCCTAGACACTTGCGACCACCGAAAATCCTTCCACAGCCACCTAAACAACTTTTCATCCACTCGCCGACCACCGCAACAATTCCTCAGCCACTCGCTAACCACCACCAGCCCTTCGACAACCAATCTCCAACACCAAAACTTCTCGCTGGTCTTCGCCGTGCACCATCGCCGGTGTGGTCTCTGCGGAGGAGAATGGGGAATTATTTGGGTTGCGTGTGGAAATTGTTTGGGTTGCATGGGCTGAATTGTTTGGCAATTATATTGGTTGGGAATTGTTTGCGTGTTGGCTGAATATTTGATAATTGTATCAGTTTAGGAATTGTATCAGTTGGGAATTAAATGCATGTGGGCTGAATGTTTGGGAATTGTATCATTTTAGGAATTGTATCAGTTGGGTCGTCTGGGCTGAGTGTTTGGTTTGAAGTGATAAATACATCGGTTATAAATTGTATCAGGTAAGTGTTCTTATAAAAATTTCTGTCTTAGTTGTGATTTTCATAAGTGATAAAATCCTAAAAGTATCACTTGAAAATTATAATTGCGAGTGTATGATAAATGTATCTGTTGTAAATTGTATTAGTTGAATGTTCTGAACTAAATGTTTGGCTTGAAGTGATAAATATATCAATTGTAAGTTATATCAGTTGGGTGTTTTTGCAAAAATCTATCTATCAGTAGTGGTTTTCACAAGTGATGAAATCCTAAAAGTATAACTTGAAAAGTTGTGATTTTCTAGTATATTTTGATTTTTTTTAAGAGAGAGAGAGAGATAGCTTATTTTAAGGAATTCGCAACTTTTGAAAATTCTTTCAGAATCAAATTTAAATATTCTAAATTAGGAAATATAATCTTTTTAATAGAGGTATATTAGTCATAATAAAATAATTTCAAATCTGATAGGACATAATTTATTAAAAAAAGTGCTTGGACTAATTCTTTTACGATATTCAAAAAAAAGACTAATCCTTAATTTTCTCTAAATTTTTGAAGTGGCTCAAGAGTTAAAAGCTTTTTTTTTTAATGCAATTCTAAGCCAAATAACAAATATAATAATAAGCCTAGAGCCCATAATTAACTTAAATAAACTACTTTTTATTTTAACATAATTTCGTATTTAATATAAATTTTATTTGACACATAATGCAGTTTGAAAACAAAAAAATAATTTTATGCAATAAATATGTATAATAAGATTATAATATTTTTCAAGAAATTTAAAAAATATTTTAATTAATAAACAAAAAGCTAAAAAAACTAAAAGCTGTTTAAACAAAAATTCAATAAATCAAATTATCCATACAAATACCTAAAATCTTTTATTTGTTTTTTAATTTTAAACCAAAATACAATGAAAAGATTTTAAGCCTCTACCCAAAGGAGGCCAAGATCTTATTTGGCTCTAGTTTTAAACCTTACCTTTTAATCTTTTCGTTTAAAAATTTTAAAAGTTTTCGATCAATAAATTGTCTTTTATTTCCATATAACATCCTAAAATTGTTTTTAATCAAATATTTTTCTTACTTATTTAGAATTTATACTTTAATTTAAAGAGAAAAATAAATACTAGAATCGTAAATGGTGAGCAGAATTTTCAATGGTTTACTACACTCATTAATCTCTTTCTCTGGACTTTTTTATATTTTTATATTTTTTATCTTAATTCTTATTTTTAAACTAAAACTTTTTTGAATTGTTTCAATAAGAGCAATTTCAGAAATAAAGAATAAAGAAATATTAAAATAAAAATAAATTATATAAAATAAAGAAAAAAAATGCCATTATACCATTCAAAGAGTAGGACAATAGAGGCGCACAACATTTGTGTGCACTAGTATTATTCAGCCCTTTTGGACATCACATAATCATCCCAAAATAGACCATATTATTAGCCTCCGTTTGGATACCGATTTAAAGCTATTTTAAAGTTGGCTTTTGACTTAAAATTTAATAAGCTAAAAAATTTTATTTTTTAACTTCAAATTTTTAGCCTATTTGCTTTTAAATTTTTTGATTTTTCTCGTAATAATTTTTAATTTTATCATTTTACATATAAAATTATACAAATTTTAACAAAATAATTATATCGTAATAATTTTTAATTTTATCATTTTACATATAAAATTATACAAATTTTAACAAAATAATTATATCCCAACTCATTTAGGTTTAAAGGCAACAATAAAATTTTTTATTGAGCTTATTTAATTTTTTTAATGGTTTAAAAATTACTTTTTTTTAACTAAATAAATTTTTTTCTTTTCTAACTTTAAATAACTTAAACTAAAAACAATAATGTTATGAGCTCAAAAAAATATCTAAAAAGCTATTCATAATTTAAAATAAATGATTAAAATTTATTTATAATATATTTAACATCCTATTAAATATAAATATACATCTTATAAATTATTTTCTAAATAAAATTTTGAAAATCTTGTCTGAAATGGTAAATTTTTCCAACTAAATAACCAACTTAAAAGCAAAACTGCCAACAAACCTGATCGGTGGAGACAGTATCCCTTGTAAATATGTGAATGGCTTTACACACCAATGACGCAACGACTTCTGCAGTTATGAGCCTTGCCTTTCTGGCTTCCTACCCTCACCACCACCACCTTTTATTCTCTTCCCGTACCTTTCTCTCTCTTCTCTTCTTCTCCAAAAACCTCTCTCACTTTCGTTTCGATCTTCTTCTGAATCTACATACATAATAACAGCATATATATATATATACTTTTTAAATTTATGGGCTATCTATCTTGCAATACAGAGTGTTCGATCGCCATTTGCGATCCTCAAAACTGGGAATTAACCAGAAAAACCCACAACAACAGTACTCGTAACAAACCCTTCAAGATACGAGAGTTCTCCTTCTCCGATCTCCACGCCGCCACCGTTGGCTTCTCGCCGGAAAGCTTCCTTGGAAAGGGCAGTCACGGCTCCGTATACAAAGCCGTCCTCGACGGCGGCAAGCTCGTCGCCGCTGTCAAGAAGTCTCCGACCACCGCCTTAAATTCATCGGAGATTAGCTGTAATAACAATAATAACTGTGGTATTAACAGTCCGGCGGAGAACGAGATCGAAATTCTCTCGCGGGTTCGAAGCCCTCGGCTCGTGAATTTATTGGGGTTCGGCGTGGATTCCGAGAAGAGGAAGTTGATCGTCGTTGAGTTCATGCCGAACGGGTCGTTGTACGATTTGATTCATAGAAGCACGATTAGACCGCCCGGTTGGGCCAGGAGAATCCGGTTCACGTTGCAGATAGCGAGAGCGGTTCAGCACCTGCATTTGTCGAACCCGCCGGTGATCCACCGGGACATAAAGTCGCCGAACGTGTTGATCGACGGCGACTGGAACGCAAGGCTCGGCGACTTCGGGCTGGCTCTGAGGGGTCACGTGGACGACGTACGCGTCACGTGCACTCCGCCGGCGGGAACGTTGGGTTACCTCGACCCGTGCTATCTTGCGCCGGGGGATCTCAGCGCCAAGAGCGACGTCTTCAGCTTCGGAATACTTTTGCTGGAGATGATGAGCGGCCGGAACGCCATCGACATGAATTACAGCCCGCCGTCGGTGGTGGATTGGGCGGCGCCGCTCATTAGGGCCGGCGATTACGTGGCGATCTGCGACCCGAGGATCCGGCCGCCGGAGGACCAAGCGGTGGTGCGGCAGCTGGCGGTGTTGGCAGCCAGGTGCGTCAGGTCGACGGCGGAGAAACGGCCGGCGATGGCGGACGTCGTGGAGTGCTTGAAAGCCGTGAAGAAAAGAGTCCCGTCGCCGATTTGGAACAACTTGCGGCGCCGGGAGATCAAATCTCCGTCACAGACGATTAAATACAAACCGTTGGATGATCGTACCGAAGTCTTCAAGACGTCGAGGGTTGGGAGTAGAAGGAACAGGAAAGTATCTAGTGTTGCGGGCGTAGGGTCGGGAACGGAAGCTCTTCGTTCGAGTAATGACGATCGGGTGGCTCGTTCGAGATCTGTGGGTTCGGTTCGAGAGATGAAATTGGGACCGTTGGATTCGAATTTTGGGGGAAATCAGCTTGTATTAGTGAGGAAGAGGGCAGGATTGGCTGTGAAGAGGCCCATCATAAGACTGAACAAATCTAGATCAATGGGAATGTTGCGAAGTGTTGGAAAACTAGAGGAGTCCAAATTGTTGATAAATTCAGAAAAAAGAGGCCCTGATGTAGACAACACTATCTGAAAAAGAGTTGGTTTTGATTTAAAATGAATTTCAAGGAATTGAGTCAAATTGTAGTTCACCTAAATTACAAGTTGTGACATTGAAATGGATTTCTATCTACATTTAGATATGTTTGGTGTTATAATAACAGTGAAATTACATTGTATAAGAAAATATATGACCACATATAGATTTTTATATAAAAGAGAGTTTATACGCACAAACGATTGATGATCAATCGAACACCTATAAGATACAAGAATAAAAACTCTAAATACATATAAGAGAGAGTTTACACGCACAATTAATCGAGCATAGATAAGACACAAAGATAAAAACTCTAAGTGTACTCAGAGTTTTTATTCTTGTGTCTTATCTATACTCGGTCAGTCTTCTATCATCTGTGCAAGTATTATTATTATTTTATATATAATATTTAAAATATTTTTTTATTTTTTATTTTTGTTAATACGATTTATACAATAAATGACATGATATTGATGTAAGATTCGACCACGTCAACTTTCTACAATAAATATTATATAAGTTTACTCAACCTTAATTAAAAGTAGAACAACAAAAATTATTCGTTGTATAAGACTTAAATTTAATTACATAATCTCATTATGAATATGAGTAAAGGTAATTTATAAAATTTATTTTTTTATCCATAGTTATATTTGTCAATCCAAATTTCGTATTTAAGGTTGCACAAAAAATTGAAAAAATCATTAATCTGGTCTAATTCGATGATTCGTGCGGTTTGATTTTTATTTTATACGGTTTGGTTCTAGTTTGCAATTTTTGAAAACTATTTTAAACGGTTTAATTCTCAAATTTTGGTTTAGGCTCACGGTTCTGAACCGAATCGATAGTCTTGCCAAATATTCTCTGATGTGGTTATCAATTCCTTTGTCCCTTGTCTTGACCTTTTTTTTTTTTTTTTTATGTAATTGGATTCTTAAGCATTCCACCATTGTTATTGAAGTCAAAACAATTCTTGCGTTCCTTGAGCTGCAGTAGCCTTATGGATCTTATATCAAATAAAGCTCTTGTGAGCTGCAGTAGCCTTATTGCTAAGGCTCCATGAGTTACAGCTTTTTTTATGTAATTATATAATCCTAGATCTCCAAATTAGGTTTTTTCAATCTTGGAATGAGAAAATGCTTTATATATTGGGACACGTGGCTGTTTTTTTTTTTTTTGAAATAAAGAACGGGATCAAACCAGAACCGAACTATTTTTATGAATTAATTGCAATTCAGTTCCACAGTTCCAACTATCCAGATGAGGTTCCAAAAAATTAAAAACCGGTATCAACGGTTTAGCTCACAAATTCTCTTAGAACCGAACCAATTCGGTCCGTGTGCATCCCCAATTGTATTGAATTAGACAAAATATTCAACTAATCAAGTAAAAAATATGAAATTGGATATGATATAATTTTATTACTCTTTTATACGATAATATAATCGAATTGAATTGTATAATTATACTCAATTTAATCCTGCTCTTATCAAAACTGTAAACATACTCTATTGTTACTTTCAATTTCAATAATTTGATTTGATATAATACAATTAGCCACCGTTTAAGAGTTATATTCTTGGACTAATGCACGCTTTCAAAAGTAACAATTCTAAACAAAAAGTAAGAACTAGGATATAAAAATGGCCGAATCCATTTTGCCACTCTTCGAATTTGGCCCGATCTAAGCCCATTAATCCCTCGTCAAATTTTTGGTCAAATCGCCCATTGTGAAGGTGTCAAAGCCCATTCCAAGCCCTATGAACTCGGGCTTGGGCCTAGATCGTGAGGCGCAGGCCAATAATTGGGTTTCAAGCTATGAAATAAGTGAGTTTGATTAACTCTAAGATGCGGAATATTTTTATGCCCCTAAGTTGAGTGAGGTATACATTGAGTGCCAATTCTTTGACACAAAATTATTCCATTTTTCTAACATATGATTAATAGATAGACTGAACTATGATGAGGCACGAACCAATAGGGAAAATAATTAGTAAATCAAAGCATTATGATTTCTTGTGAAGCAAACACTTAAAAGAGGTATGTTTAGAGTTTTGATTAAAAAAAAAAAAGAAGAAGATTGGATTGAATAAGACAATATATAGACCCATATATTCAATTTTATACAATGGAGTTATTTCTAATTTTGTGCTTGTGCCAATGTAACTTATACAATGAATAATAATATGCCAATGTGTAATTCAACTATTTCAATTTTATACGGTGAAACAGTGGCGGAGGTAGCTAGTGGCCATGGGGGTCACGTGCCCCATCTGAATTTTTTTATTTTTTATTATTCTTGTATAAAATAAATTTAGATTTTGTAAATTATTTTGTGATCTTTTCGAAAAATAAGAAAAATATTGAAAAAGTAGATTTATGCAACAAAATACTTTTTTATTTAGCTTAGTGGTTTACATAGAGAGATATTTTTAATAGAGTTAGCTATGATACTATTATGCAAAATTTTCAAAAAATAAAAACTTGTCGCAGTCAACTGTAACAAAAAAAATTTTAAGAATAAATATTTTAGTTTTTGACTTTTCATGAATATTTATGTTTTTGTACCTCTTCCGAACCAAATTCCTAAATTTGCCACTATGGTGAACATTGTATAAGTTTATACCAAACTAAATGTAGTATAGGAAATATTGCGTACTCATCATATAAGATTTTAAGTTTGCTTAAATAACCTCAAATAAAATTTGGCCAAAAATAAAATAAAATTTTATGTTTGAATAAAAACAAGTGTAACTTGAAAACTTTGTTTCTTATTTATTATTGTATTTGTCACTCCAAACAATGTATTAGATTAAATAAATATGTTAAAAAAATTCACCCCGAACATGGGATAAGATAGTGTATGTTGAAAAACGTTAACACAATCTAGACCAAAGCAATGACCCTTTTCTCTGGATCCAAATAGCTATGACAAAAATCTTAGCACATTTAGCCAAACTCATGAAGATTTGTAGGAAAAATTCTTACTTAGCTCCTACACAGACAAAAATACCGTTAGTATTTTTCGGTCAAGAATTGACAAAAATACCGTTATTTTTACAACACGTAGAGATAATTTTCAATTTTCAACTCGTTTGGAATCTCAAAAGAGTTGATTAGGAAACATTGATCTTCTTTGAAGAATTT
>JAOTRH010483727.1:0-25085 GCA_034768845.1 Heliamphora exappendiculata | reverse complement strand
TTTGCATAACTAGAACTCAAGATATTGCAATTTTACCAAAGTGTGTCATTTTTCGACCAGTCAACACTACCGACTTGAAAATTCTATTTTAAATTGTGATAAGAACTTTGGTCAAAACATGAAAGTTATAGATAACATATATATCTATCTTTCCACCAAAAATCAGAACAAAAAAATTAGTTTTGATAGGTTAAAATCCTTTTGAAAGTCTTTCTTGAGTTTCTGCCCCCAAGGAACATTCTGTTACATATGTTTATATAGCTTAGAACCCCTATTTTTGATGATTTATTCTAAAAGTGGTCTACATGAATATTGTAGCTAACATATTAAAGTACTTTTTCACTGAAATTAGACCTTAAAGCCTTGGGTTGAAACCCCAAAACCGTTTCAAATTCTCTGTCCAAAATCGGCTCTGCTGAGTTTTGGCAGCTCACAGAACCTAATTTTAAAATGGACAAAAAGTCTAACTTGTTTCCAACAACTACCCTTAGCTATAAACATGAAACTTGTAGGGGACATGTTAAGCTAGAACATACTAAAACATGGGCTCATTTGGACATGAAATGATACCCCAAAACCAAGACCAACAGAAGCATAATTTTGATAAAATCTTGAGAAAAGTGCTGAACCGTTTTTACTTAATATGAATTGTCCACCCATTTGCCTTAGATTTTGACCTTGGTGTTAAACATGAGAGTCATAGTAAATGTTTTCATCTAAGTGGTATTTTAAAATCATAACTTGATTCCAAGTCTAAATACCTCCAAATCCTGTCGGCACTTTTAATTTAGTACTTGATTTTTGGCCTTAAAAGTTGCTAAGGATGATTTGAGTACCCTTCGCTATGAGACCCGAGTTTTTGTATAATGATTGATTTGAATTAGTTTATTAATGTTTTTAAGTGAATGTATGATGATTTAGAACCCATGCTATCATATTTGAATCATATCTTGAGAATTGTAGCTTGTGCTACTTGTACCTTATGTTTTGCGCGTTGTACCTTGAATCTTCCATGTTAATGCCATGCTATAAGTTGTTACACTTGAGATCAATGGTACACATCATGAGCATTGGAGTCCATCTGTACAAACCGTTGTTGGGATGGGCTGTATTGAGATTATCGTTCTTGATTCTAAGTCTAAGGCGTCCCTCGCAGTCATTTTTCAAAAATGATTTTGGTTTGTACACCCTGGGTGTGTTCCTGGTATTACAGATTTGGTTTATACACTCTGGGTGCGTCCTCGATGTTTAAAATGGTTTATGGATATTGTTGGACACCAAGGGTTCATCGCATGCATTCTGATCTCGATAGCTTGGACTTTGAGTAATTTGAAAAATGCCTAATTCGGTGGACCTAATACCATTGCGGTGTTAATTTGGAGAAGAGCCCAATTATGGCGGTCCTAAATTCCTCATCTTGGTACTTTGAATAATGTGAATGCCTCTTGAATTATTTTAGACTTTGGGTTGATGTCAAACAAGTATTCTTGTTCTTAAGGTGGGTTTTGAGCGCATATAGTTTTGGCCAGGATTTGGAATAAGGATGTTATTAGCCACCCTATGCCTTAGCCATGGAGTAAAACAGCTGTGGCATGACGCTCGGTGAAGTGGTTACTATTCGTAATGAGGCGAGAATTGGTTTGGTGATCAGAGTCTCATCAAGTCTACTCTAGTAATTTTCGGTGTGGAATCCCTGTTATAATCTAGGTGCATGTTGGGTTAGGCATCTGCATTTCATGCAAGCATGTTTATTGACTCATCTGCTATCCTGTCATAAATTTATCTCTCCTTGACTATAAACTATATTGGGTGTTATATGGTATGTGTTGTGGTGAATTTTGTGCTGTGAGATTAGTTAGAAGGTTAGAGTATTTTGCTTCTAGGCCTTGGCTCATGGAATTCGTGCTACAGGTGAGGAGAAGTTCTTAGAGGAAGTCATCACAGAGCGAGAAGAAGAGTTTGACAAACATGGTGAGTTTCAAGAGCACATGGATCTCGCTTATACATTCTGAGGAGTCGAGACCTCTGCTTTTGTGCTTATATTCAGTTTTCTCGTGCTTAGTGTAATATTTGAAATTTCTTGGTGAAACTGTAATAATTATATACTTTTGAATGGTCAAGAACTCTTTTATGATGTAATAACTAACGTATGTAAATATGAATGAATGGATAGAATATCCCTTTATTTATATTTATGTATGTCCCGATGTGCCCAGAGGATAGGGCGCCACACGAGAACAAGGCTAAATGAAGAGAATGTAAGCAATGATATGTAGAGAATCGACATTTGTGACTTCCGAACCCTAGTAATAACTAGAAGTTACATGGATTCCATGAACGAGATTTCTGCCACCCACGACAACTGTCATACCCTGCACTCACGAGGTACTCTACCTATGTAGTGGGGACATGATCTCGCCACATTCTAGTGGCCTCAGAACCTGATAAGGCATAGAATAACCATAAGAAAAAAAACATACAAGTCTGATTCGAAAACATCATTTAATAGACATTGAAGAAACATATGTTTTTAAGGGATACTCCATCCCATACATCAAAATAGGAATACTACATCCCATGCATCACAACACAAATCAAAACTAAACCAACTTAGTCTCTAACATGAAATGTCTTATAATCTGTAGACCATATAAAGGAAAACAACATCTAAGCTTCAAGCTCAAGCCTATGACGTCGACAGTGGTGGACTGAGCTTTTAGTAGAACCTATTATCTGCAATCACAATGGTTATAAGAGAGTGCACTTATTATTAAAATGAATAAGAAGAAACCAAACACTGAGTTGAAGAGTACTAAAACATCTTTGAAAAATAGTTGATCAAGGCTTAACAAAAGATGAGGAAACACCTCATTCATCTTATTACATTTGTCTTATAAGTCATAATTACCTTTTTCCTTTTGGAAAGGTATAAATAAGCTCAACAACTACAACTCATATACTCTAAAATGGTATTAAGGCTTATTAGGCATAACTTATTATATCCATTTCTCATACATAATCCTATTCAATAGTGACCAAGTAGTCGTCTATCTTACGATCGGGAGTTTTGACCATACTGTAACCATGATTCTCAATACACGGATATGTAGGTAATGGAATGAGGGCCACTCTTCAAGCACTGGTGGTAAGTGTTAGAGTTGTATACTAAAAACCATGCTTTCTATAATGAATTTTTGGTTTTGATTTTATTTATTAATAAAATCTATTTTTCTATTTTAATGGGAATATGTTTGTGTAATGTTTATGCTACATTATTTAATGTTATGCATGTGTGTCGTGTATTCTACATAGTCGTTAATCTGGTGTGTAGAACTAGGCTTACACACAGAAGAATAGATTATCGGTTCTTATATACTATGTTTTTGGTTGACAGTCTTAGATGTAATTGGACACACCATCGGTAGGGCTGTAGTATAGTGTTTTAGTAAATATGTCTTGGTTACGGGAATAATATAGTTCTGACTATAGCTCAAACTCATTGTGATCGTACACTTCGTGTAATGAACAGGACTGCGTTGGAATATTATTTTTATAATGTCTATATAAAATAATTCACACCCTATGGTTATTATGAGAGTTTATACTCTTAATTTTAAAATAATTATTAAATACGTATATTTAATGTCCATTATTTTGATTCATTAAATGGTGTAAACTTTAATAATTATTTTAGAATTAAGTGTATAATGGCATTACGTATATGGTGAATATTAATTATTGGCCAAATTCACGTCCCCCACGTCTCGAATAGGGATTGATGATACCCCATTAAAGAAGCTTATAAGTTTCGATTATGTCAAACTTTGTAAGTGAATTTTATAATTTGACACATCAAATAAATTAAGCGGAAGGTCATAAAGAATTATGGAAGACATTGATTAAATATAATTGTCAGTAATTTAATTTAATCGATAAACATTTGTAATATTAACATGGGGAGAATAATAAGCCTTTAAGAACAGGAGCTTGAAAGTTCATTTTGAGAATAAGACTGGGAGTTCAATTACGATTCTTTAGTTGTATGGATTGTAATATATGTTTTTAAAAAATTACTTCTAGATTGAAGTTAGTTTTTCTAATTACATTAGAAGCCCGAATCTTATTTACTCCTTATGTCTCTATTGTAGTCTATATATATGCATTTATAACCTTGGCCCCCAGTACGCGTACACACATATATCAGATCGTCTCTCAGGGTTTTCACATATTATGAGAACTAGAAAAAAAGAGAGGTAGTTAGATAGGGTTTGGAATAAGAGGGATCAGAGCCCACACTCTTGTTCTTGTTTTGACGTTCGGAAATACGGTAGAAGATCTAAGTTAAAAAAAAGATTGCCGGTTCGCCGTGTTGATCTTTAGGTTCAAGTTCAAGTGATGAAGCATGATCAAATCAGAAGGACCGTGCAGGTATAATCTCTATTCCACCTTGGGGGTGTACTGGGTTTCAATTTTTGGGGTTTAAGAAAAACTAGGGTTTTTTGCTTCTGGTTTCCATCCGAATGGTTTTTCGTCCGTCCAGATGGTTTGGCACTGTATAGGATTTTTGTTGTCGTGTTGGTTGGTCTGCGCCATTCTTGATTCAATTTGTATACACTATCATTGTAACCTGGGATTCCTGTCCCTTCAATAGTTGCATCTCCAAGCGACCACAGCTTGCAAATATACCTTGTAGGAAAAGACACCTTTTATAGGGCAACACCCTATTAGGGGTAAGTAATACCCAAATAGGGGAAATCTACACATGCCGGATACCCGTAATAACTTGGCACTTTAAAATAAAAACATAATTTTCATTTCATATAAAAGTATCTCATTAGCATTTTTCATTCTTCAAAAACATGTTTCTTCCGAAAATACATAGCACATGGACTAATAACACATTTGAATGTAAAAACTCATATACTATCATTCACCACAATTTCATGGTTCAAAACATAGATATAAAATATTTTCAGAAAGACATCTCATGCATTTAGGTTCATAATAATATCTAAACACTCTCACGTAGAGCACCGACTCCTATAACATGAAAAAATTTGAGTGTTTAGATGGGTTCTACAATTGATAGTTATGGCTCTACTCCTATTAAAGCTAAAGAAAACCCTTGCCTTATATTAGATCGCCAACCCTTGATGTCAAAAGGTTACTTATAAGACTCAGGGAACCAAGACCAATGGTCACCACTTACTTTTCTCACCCAACACCCATTGTTCCAGATTCTAGGGCAGTCAAGAGAAATTAGTTTTGAAATAGTAAAATAACTAAGAATTCTCTGATTTATAGACATCAACTATTTTGAGATGTCGTCTAACTATTTTATGAAGAACACTTTTTCCATATTGTGGCATTGGGATTTAGGGGGTTTGAAAATGGTTCAAAAATAAGGGCATTCAAAGACGTTTAAAAAATATTTTAACACCTTGAAAGTTAAATTTTGAAAATCTATTTTTTGTTGAAAATAGAGTCGCCACTTAATTTTTGAGAAAAACTAAAAAAAAAAAAAAAAGGCTTACCGATCTTTAAAACGTTAACCAGAAAAAAAAGGATCGGGGGCTAAGGTACGAATCGGAAAAAGTGTTAGGCACCCCATTCGCCCAACCGTAAGGTTAGCCTTTACTAATAATTATTGGTTCTTTATAAGATTTCTCAAATGCATGCAAATAAAGAAAATAAAGACAATGAGAGAACATCCAAAATTAAATATGAAAAATACATAACATATGTACATCGTACTCCAAATCAAAACAAATAAAGGGATAAAATCTTAAGTCCTACGACATGCCATTTCTAACTAAAGGATATATGGAGCACACCGACATACAATTTCATTAAAATAAACTAAATTATCATAATAAAAAAAACATACTAAAAGGTGTTAGAAATTACTTAAACATAAATTGCTAATAAAATGACCTAAACAATCCTAAATGCGCATTTAGAGAAAGTAGCCCAAAATATGCACAAACATGCATTTAGAGGAACATTAACATGGTGAGTTTTTAACACAAAATGCAAAGAAAATTTAAAGGTTTGAAGAAGATAAAGAAAAGAAAGAGAAAGTTTATAAAGAAAATCATTGTAAAATGAAGAAGTTAAAAAATGTTATTAAATTATTAGAAAAGAAAATCTAATTATTTACATTTTACATCTTAAAAAGGATAAAATAAAATAAAGAAAAGAAAAGAAAAGAAAACTACTACAACAAGAGAAAATTTATACTAACAAAAATTAACTTAAAAGACTTTTTGTGATTTTTTAGGTTTGACAAAATAAAAGAAAAGAAAAATATGAAGAGAAAGTAACATTAAGATTAGAAAGGAAAGAAAGAAAAAATCAATGGAATACTGATAAGAAGAAAAATAGAACAACATTAAAAGAAATGAAAAGGGAGCATTAAAAAGAAAGATACAAATAAGACTACATTACAAGGAAAAGAAAATAAGACTACATTACAAGAAGAAAAAAAATAAAATGCTAAAAAAAAAAAATTATACTACCATTAAAGAAGAGAAAACGAAAACAAAAAATAAAACTATAAAAGGACCATTAAACTACAGAACACTAAAAAGGAAATTAAAGTGACATTGCAAAAAAAAGAAAGCAAGCTATACTATAAGGAAAAGAAACATAAATGCTAGAAAAAAAAAACATTAGACTAATACTTAAAAGAAAAGAACATCAAATTTATATTACTAAAAAATAAAAATAAATAAAAATAAATGCTAGTAAAATTAAACTAATGCTAAAAAGATAAAAGAAATCAAAAATAATTATTTAACTTAGATGTGAAATATAGTATTAATTACTACATTCACATAAATATAAGTGTATTATTATAACAATTAATAAGATTATTAAGTTGTAATTGCCAAAATATGTTAGCACTAATTAATAATTTAATGAAAGAAAGAAAATAACAAATGTGTTAAGTGTGAATGTGAAGAAGTTAATAACTAAATAATGAACAAATAACATAGGAGAATTACACGAGACAATTTAAATGATAAACAAAGTAAATTACATAAACAAAAGAAACATGCAAATTCAAATTGAAAGTTAACCCGATCACTCCAAAAGAGAGAGGATGGAGTTAGACGGATTGAGGATTCAAATGAGGTACCGAGATTAGCGAAAAATCCTCAAGTCGGGAATGTATTTCGGTGAGCCAATTCTCGGGTGGTGATCCAAGCAAGGCTTCAATGTAGGCGTTGGAGGTTTGAATCTCGGCATTTTAGCGGGGCTTTGGCGTCACGGCTCGGAATTGCTCCGCGACTCGGCAGAGCTTCACTCGCAAAATGGCTCACTCAAATTTTATCCTAAAAAACATATAAGGCATACGGTATTTATAGAGTTCTTCAACCAATGAGGTGCTGCCACGTTCTAGGGCATGTAAGGCCATTTGGAGTTGGTGGTCGCCACATTAGAGGTAGCTGTCGCCATGTTCAAAGATGGTTCCACAAAGTTCTATGGCGGTCGCCATGATGAAAGGTAGCAGTCGCCAGGATGAAAGGTGGCGGTTGCCATTTTTGGCTAGGGTTTTCAAGAGGTTCTATTGGCGGTCGCCACAATGAACATGGCAGTCGCCTTACTTGGATAGCAAGTTTCGAAGGTTTCGACAAAATTTCTTTGGTTTAAAGGTTTTCGGTCCAAATACCAAGCTTGGATCATTTCTCGAGAATCGTGCTGAGGCACCATTTTGACTATTTTTATCATCGAATTCACCTAAGATAAGGCGAGGAAAAATTGGGGTGTCTACAATTGTCCCTCTTTGATACAACTTGTGAAGCGAGTTGTATGAAAGATCTAGAGACAACATCCATTTGACCGAGTCGTCAATCTTAGGCCACAAACATACAAGCATGCATATAATGTTGATCGTACTCGAATTTTCATCGAGCTGCCTACGTATCCCTTTTGCTGGGGATCATACCAAAACGTAGTTCACGGGGTAAAAATGGAAGGATGCAAGGTAAGAACATGAAGCAGATGCTAACATGAACAGATGCTAACATGAATGTGATTAAACAAGTCCTAGAGATCGAGTTAAGATCTAAAGGGAGCATAAAGCTAGTCAAAGATCGAGTTAAGATCTAAGAACTCGGCTGGGGATAACATAATTAAAAGGATCGAGTTAAGATCCAAGAAATTATTTTAACCGGGAAAGGAATTGATGGGTCGAGTTAAGACGCAACAATTCAGAATGATAGCGAGGAAGATGGTTCAAAAATAAGGGCATTCGAAGATGTTTGAAAAAGATTTTAACACCTTGAAAGCCAAAATTTGAAAAGTCCATTTGTTTTTTGGGGCATGAAAACTACAAAGGTAATTTTTATCAAAAATATTTAGATTTTGTAAAAAATTTCTAAAATCGAGGGTAAATTTTCAAAAATCACAAACTCTAGAAAACTAAGGGGTATTTTCGAAAAAGTAGGAAATTTTTTGGGAATCCTTAAAAACAATATGGAAAGAACTCTAGAAAATTGCAATAAATTTTTAGAAAATCCTAGAAAATTAAGAAAATTTTTGAAAAATCCTAGAAAATTGGGATAAATTTTTAGAAAATCTGAAAAAATTAAGAAATTTTTTTCAAAGATCTTAGCGAATTAAGAAAAATTTATCAAAGTCTCTTAGAAAAATATAAAGAAAATTATTCAAAAAGTTTTAGAGAATTGGGGCAATTTTTTTTTTCAGAAAATCCTAAAGATTTGAGAAAAGTTCTAAGAAAATCCTAGAAATTTATAGAAAATCCTAAAAAATTCGAGCAAAAGGGGCAAAACATAAATATTAAAGGAAAATATTAACTCAAAATGATAGGAATTTGCCCTGGTGCACCAAGGTTTGGGGTTCCTAGTCTTCTACTAGGACATGCACAAATCTAAGGTTATGAAGATTTACCTGATTTATCTGGGCTAAGAAAGAACCGAATGGTCATCACTTACATACGAACCTAGGATTATGAAGGTTTGCCTAATTTATCAGGACATAGAAAGAATCGAAGGGTCGCCACTTACACATGAACCTATGGTTAGAAAGATTTTTCTTATTTATCAGGACTTAGGAAGAATCGAAGAGTTGTCACTTACACACAAACTTAAGGTTAGAAAGATTTGGCTGATTTATCAGGGCTTATGGAGAACTGATGGGTCGCCACTTACACACGAACCTAGGGTTATGAAGATTTGCATGATTTATTAGGGCTTAGGAAAAATTGAAGGGTTGCCACTTACACACGAACCTAGGGTTAGGAAGATTTGCCTAACTTATCAAGGCTTAGGAAGAACCAAAGGGTCGGCACTTACACACGAACCTAGGGTTAGGAAGAACCGAAGGGTCACAACTTACACACGAACCTATGGTTAAGTAAATTTGCTGAATTTATCAAGGCTTGGGAAGAATCGAAGGGTCCTCACTTACACACGAACCTAGGGTTTTTATTGCTTTTGGTTACCTATTGTATATTTTATGTGTCGACTCTGTTCCTTATATATCCTCTTTTTGTCTTCTCCTTTCAGGTTGGTCACTAAGTCCATGGCTTTGGAGGTTCTGCCTCTGGGGACGTATTGGAGTGGTATGATGCCCTCCCTGCTCCTAACCGGGCTTACATTGATGCCTCCGATTTTGCTCGCTTCATACCATTATTAGGTAGGACGAGCAATGATTGGGTATGGTTGACAGCCTTGGTGGAGCTGTGGTGGGATACCACCAATACCTTCCACTTAACGACTTTTGAGGCTACCTTGACACCTCTCGATTTTACTCTCATTACCAGCATCAGAGTTGGTGGTGCCCCCATTCCATTTGACCCCACCATTGCTCGTTCTACTGACACGCTGATGTACTTCCTCAGAGCCATCCCTGCATAGATGGACTGCGACCGGGTCCAGTATACATGGTTCTTTGAGCGATTCAGACATTTTCACTGCACCGAGCCCTCCCACTTCGAGTGGGTCGCCTGGGGACTCTTGATGTATTTGTTTGGTACCTCATTATTTTCGAACAAGGAGAATACTGTACATTTGCATTACCTCAGCGCCCTGGCTCCTCTTGACTGGGTTGCTTCATTCGACTGGGGAGGAGCTGCCCTCGCCACCCTTTACAGCATCATAAGGACACTTACTCGGTTCCCCCAGGAGCTCAGCATCAGGGGATACTGGAGGGTCTGGGAGGTATGATTTAATTTCTCCCCCCCCCCATTTTTTCTATTCATTTCTGTTCTTTATTATCCATCATCTGCTTGCTGACATCTTCTCCTTGCAGCTTTGAACTTATGAGTTCCTCGGGGTTCATGTCCCGACGAACTCCTTGACAAATCCTCTGGTCGTTCCCCGTGCAGCCCGGTGGTCCCGTGGGCTGAAGGGGAAGAAGGCTGGAGGGAAGGACATAGATTGCTTCTGGCTTTCACTGGACTGACTGACCCTTGACCAGGTATCATTTTATTGTGTCCTACTCACGGCTGTTTACTTGTTCACTGCACTGGACTATTTGTGTTCATACTAATCACTGCGCACTGATTATCATACGGTACTGTATTCACTGCTTACTATTTTCTGCGCTGTACTTGTATTTTGAATTGCTGTAGGTTCACTGGGATATTTGGAGGGAAGTAGAGGATCGGGTCAACGCAGACCTGATGCACAGCTGTGGCATTGCTGCGAGGCGTATTTTGCTGTAGGGTCCATTCGAATGGGAGTATTATCTCAGGGAGCGAGTGGTTCGCCAATCGCTCGGCCCTGATCATTTCTGTATTCCTGTGGTTCCCCAGTACGCATGCGCCAACCTGAGCTTCTAGGCTGGGTCGACTTGCTGCTGGAGACGGTGGGGATCCCAGTTTTGGAGCTACTAGCGCCGGAGGGGGATTATACTGTCTGGGCTCGGGCCTATTTACTAGGCCCATTAGGTCCTAGCCCTGCTACCCCTGGTGGTAGGAGGAGGGGATGAGCACCGGAGGATGCTGACGCCGGTGCTACGGGAGCTGCTGCTGTCGGAGCTACTACTGGTGGTGCTACTGGTGATGCTGCTGGCGGGATGCAGGGCCCAGAGATTCCATGGGATGTCCAAACTGTAGTGTATGGCTTCCTCTTTTCTCTACCAATTCCTGTTCCGCCAGCGCTGGAGTTTAGGGTTGACATTGGCCAAGTTAGTTTCCTACCTTTCCTTCAGTTACTTATTCGTCTTTATCAATCTAGTTTTTCTTGAACTGTCCTCTTTTATAGGTCGATCAGGCTTGGTTAGATCGTACGATGCTGATGGTCACCGACTTGAGAGTACTGGTCCGGCAGATGGATGCCTCGATGTGAGCAGTCGGCATTGCTTTTACACCAGTAGTCGTTGTGAGTAGCTTGCATGCCCTTTTCGATTTTTTTTTGCATTTTTCTGTCTTTACTTTGTTCTGAGTCTTACTTCTCTCTTGACAGCCTCCAGATCCTTCTACCGGTATAGTGCCGCCACAGCCTCCGGTTAGGCCTCCTGCTCGAGCCCTGGCCCTAGTTCGAGGTCGTGGTTCCCAGGTATCTTCTCAGGCTCATTCTAAAGGATCAGTCTCATCTGCTCGGAGCCGATCTAGAGTCATCTCTTCCTCCGGCAGTGATGATGGCGATGACTTTGATAAACTCTTTGAGGATGATAGTTCGGAGGAGGCCGGCCGTTCCTCTCACCAAGTCCGCCGAGGCACACCTGAGAGAGAGAGCTCCCCCTTTCTTAGTTTTATTTATTTTATTTTGATGGCCCTGCGTGCCCCTGTTTACTGTTTTATTGGGCCTGAGTGCCCCAGTTCTTACTTTGATACATTTTATTACTTTCTAATGTATTTCTGGGCCTTCGTGCCATTTATTACTTCTCATGTTCGTCTTATTTGCACAACTTTCCTTTATTTTTCGCCCAACCTGTCTTGGATGGATGATTCAAATGTCGCAATTTATACAGATCATACAAACTGTAAACTGATACACACCCGCCATAATACAACCTGGCGGTCGCCACTTTCAAGGAGACTGACGTGGCGGTTGCTATTTTTAACCTGGCAGTCGCTTGGTCAAAGGACTGATATCACTTAACTATGCTTTTTATAGTTGGCGGTCGTCATCTCCAAGGTAGCGGTCGCCACATTGAACGTACCTTCTGTCAAAATTTTGATTTTCTGTCCTTTTTTGCCTTATAAATACAGCCCTGGAGGCCCCATTTCCTGCTATTCTCGCTCAAATGGCTAATCCCCTTCCTTCATGGATTGACGCATTTTCCCATATCGAGCGTTGGAACTTTGCTCCTTTAGGTATCAATTCCTTATTTCCTCTCATGACTGTGAAGACTAATGGACCTTTGTTGGAAGCTACTGCCCGGCTATGGGATTCTCAGTCCCATGTCTTTTGGTTTGGTCTTGAAGAGTTATGCCCCACTGTGGAGAAGTTTTCTGCTATCTTGAACTTGGCTTCGCGGAGTCTTATTGTTGTTCCCACTTTCTCCTTTTTGGCTCGGCAACGGGTGATGCAACTCTATGGTCTGTCTAAGATTGAGGCTTCTTTTCTGACATCGAGTGACTGTCTTGACATTCCCTGGATAATTGGCAGATTCTGTTCTACTGGTGACCTTAGCAACCTTGACTTTCAGTTACGACATCGTTATGCTCTTTTCCTCTATCTTCTTGCTCAGTATCTTCTTGTTCCTTCTAACGGGCAAGTTAGTTGTGCCCTGGTTGACATTGCTGGTTAGATGTGGATGGGAAAGGACTTTGTGCCACTTGTCTTAGCTGAGACACTACTGGGCCTAGATGCTGTTCATCGTGGTGAAGCCACTACTTTTGCTGGCAGTCCTCTGCTTCTTCAGGTAAGCTCAAAACCTCTCTCTTTATCAAAGCTTTCTGCCAGGCCTTTCCCTTACTGATCTAACTTTCACTACAGATCTGGCTGATGGAGAAAGTAAATGTTATACAGAAGCCACTTACTGATAGACACAGTGCTGCAGCTTTCCTATATCGCCCCTATTATCATATATGTGACACTGAAGCGACCTGGCTGTAGTACCATTCATCCCTGACTGGCCTAGTTATTACTTGGCAGTGCCCCTGGTGGCGGATCCTTGCTATGACCCTGACTACCATGGATCACCCTGGTGTTTTGCTCGTTGGTCTGTGTCAGACTACTTTCTATTGTCCCCATAGGATCAAGCGGCAGTTCGATCACAGTCAGATCACCCCTCACAATATCCGAGGCCGTTTATCTTCTTCTGTATTGCGGGCCCCATTTATGGCGTTGTATCCGGAGGCCTTGCCATCCCGTTTATTAATGGAGATGCAATGTCCTAACCTTTTTGCTGAGTATAAGACATGGCAAACATAAGACTAGAAGAAGGATAAAGAAGAAGGGAAGCAGGCAGTGAAAAGGCGAAAGATTTGAGGTCTCCTCCTTTGTTTTAAAATTTTCATAGCTTTCATCTTTATTTTGTAGATTTTGGGACTTGCATGCCCTTCCTTTTATTTTTCAAAAGCTTTGTAACTTTGATCAAACTAACAAAAACTCGCACTTTATGTTTTAGACGGTTCAAATTTATCCAAAGCTTTTATTATCAAAATTTCAAAAATTAATTTGCATTGGTTTGGCTCACATCTAAAGATTTAAAAATGAAAAATGTGGCCGGACTTCTTAAAAGAAGCTGCACACGTATCCCAAAAAGATGGAATTAGGCCATAACATAGTTCGGGCTCGATTTTCACTTGGGAATTGACGCTCTCCTTTTTGTGATGCCCTAACTTTTGCCAAGGTCGTCTTTTCAGGATTTTGGTTTTTGCGGGCTGCTCTAACTTTCGTCTAAGTTGCCTTTTTAGTTTTTAACTTAGCGAGCTTTTATTCTCTTTATTTTTACCTCAAGGATAGTACTTTTTGAGCTGATCGAGGTTACCTGGAGTGGAGAACACATTGACATCGAAATCCATAATAATGACTGCATCGCCAATCATGATGGTTTTGATGACAAACGGTCCGGACCAATTTGGCTTGAACTTGCCTCTCGGGTCAAATTTAGGAGCTCTAATTTTCTTAAGAGCCAAATCTCCTTCTCTAAGGTCCCGAGTCTTGACCTTCTTGTTGAATGCTAAAGTTATCCTCCTTTGATACCCTTGTACATGAAATAGTGCCTGCAGTATTCTTTCATCAAACAAGAGCAACTCCTCCATCCGGTTCCTTTACCATTGTGCTTTCGTGATATTGGTTTCGGCCACTACTCTTAGTGAAGGGATTTCCACCTCAATGGGAAGCATAGCTTCCATCCTGTACACTAAAGAGTATGGCGTAGTTTCTGTTGAAGTTCTGATCGATGTCATGTATCCCTAAAGTGCAAATGGTAGATGCTCCGGCCAATCCTTGTGTGAGTTGATCATTTTTTGCAGAATTTTCTTGATATTCTTATTTGCTGCCTTGACTGCTCCATTGGTCTGTGGCCGATATGGTGAGGACTTATGGGCTATTATTTGGTATTCCTTGAAAAGATCTAGGACTTTTCCTTGGAAATGTGAACCGTTGTCTCAGATGACCTTATGTGGGACTTCGTACCGACAGATGATATTCTGCTTGATGAACTTGATAACATGAGAGGCTTTCAATACTGAGTAAGAAGCGGCTTCTACCCACTTAGTAAAGTAATCAATGGCCACTAAGATGAACTCATGCCCATTTGATACCTTCGGTGTCACCTTGTCGATCACATCGATGCCCCATACTGAGAATGGCCACGGTGACGTCAGGTTATACAGCTAAGATGGGAGAACGTGCATAAAGTTTGTGTGAATCTGACAGTTATGACATCTCCGTACGAATTGTATGCAGTCTGTCTCTATCGTCATCCAAAAGTATCCTTGTCATAGGATTTTCTTAGCCACACAACTTATTAACCCAAGAATGCCCTCATTTGTATAGTCTCCCACCACAAATGACAAACTGTGCAGATAGTCTTCGTATTTCTCTTTTGTCTTTCTTGCTAGCAAACTTGGGGTATTCTCCTTTTTTTATGAAATTCTGAATATCAGAGTACCATGGAAGGTTGTCAGTGCTTTCTTCGATTGTAGCTGTTAACTCATATGCCAGCTTTCTTTTCTGTTCAATTATCAAAGGCCTCATTCGGACCCCGGGTGGTATGTCAATCATGGATGCTAGGGTAGCCAGTGAATCTGTAAACTTGTTATGTAGTCTCAGAACATGGGTAAGGATCAATGATTCAAAGCACGGTATCAGCTTCTCTTGTTCTTGATGATAGAGACTCAAGGTTAAGTCCCTGACCTTCCATTCTCCTCTTGCTTGTGAAACCACCAATACTGAATCTCTGATGACTTCCAGTTTCTTTGCCCCTAGTTCTAATGTTGCCTCCAATCCAACTAAACACGCTTCATACTCAGCCTGATTGTTGGTGAGTTTGAAATTAAGCTTCAGAGACAACAGAACGTGTGAATCGTCAGGAGTGACAAGAAGGACTCGTATTCCATAGCTGTATTGATTGGATGCTCCATTAAAATATAGAGTCCACTTGTCATCCCTGACTTTCATCAATTGTTCATCAGGAAACTGGAACTCTGTGTCTTCATCTCCTTCAACTGGTTGATCAGTTAGAAATTTTGCTACTGCCCTACCCTTGACTGACTTTTGGGTGACGTATTGGAGATCAAATTTAGATAATAATAGCAACCATCAGGTCAACCTTCCTGTCAGTGCTGGATTTTCAAATTGATACTTCAATGGGTCCATCCGGGAGATGATATTCACTGTGAAAGACAACATGTAGTGCCTCAATTTTTGGGAAGCCTAAAGCAAGGCCCAGCATGTCTTCTCCAGTGGTGTGTATCATATTTTTGATCCTGTCATCTTCTTGCTTAGGTAGTAGATGGCCTTTTCGATTCCAGTTTCACTTTCTTGTGTTAGGATACATCCCATAGCTGAATCAGTTATTGACAAATAGAGGATCAGTGGCCTGTTAGGTTCGAGAGGAGCAAGAACAGGTAAATTTTGCAGATACTGTCGTATGACATCAAAGGCGTCTTGGCATTTATGTTCCCATTTGAACTTGACTCCTTTCTTCAGTAGACGAAAGAGCAGCTCACTGGTAGTTGTTAGTTTTACGATGAATCAGCTGATAAACTGTATTTTACCCAAAAATCCATGGACTTCTCGCTCAGTCCTCGGAGGAGGCATTTCCAAGATTTCCTTAATCTTTGAAGGATTAACTTTAATATCTCGTTACGTGATCATAAATCTGAGCATCTTTTCAGCAATAACTCCAAAGGAGAATTTTTGTGGATTGAGTCGCATCTTATATTTTTGAATCCTTTTAAAGAACTTTTGCAGTGTTGTGATGTGACCATCCCAATCCTTTGACTTGACTATCAAATCGTCCACGTACACCTCGACCTCCTTATGTATCATGTCATGTAGTAAAGTAGTAGCATCCCTCTAATAGGTTGCTTCTGCATTCTTCAAACCAAACTGCATTACAAGATAGCAATAAGTGCCCCATGGTGTAGTGAAGGTCGCCTTTTCTCTATCCTCAGGATCTATTAGAATCTGGTTATATTCGAAGAACAGGGCATACCCCTATGTATTGTCTACCAAGACATCAATGTGTGGTAGTGGAAAATCGTCTTTCGGGCTAGCCTTCTTGAGATCCTGAAACTTCACGCAGACTCGGATACGATCGTCCTTCTTAAACACTGGAACAATGCTGGCTACCTATTGCGGATACTCAATTACCATGAGGAATCCTGCATTGATATGTTTGGCAACTTCTTCTTCGATTTTTAGAGCCCATTTTGGCATGATCCGTCTTAATTTTTGTTTGACCGATTTAGCATCAGGGTATAGAGGGATATGGTGTTAGACAATATCTGGATCAATTTTGGGCATGTCCTCATAAGACCATGCAAACACATCTTTGAATTCTTTTAATAAAGTTATTAATTGCTCTTGTTCGACTAAGGATAAAGAAAAACCAATTTGAATATTTTACGGGTTAGTTTCGTTACCCAGATGTATTGACAAAGTTTTTTTAATAATTGGTTGGGCACGCATTTCTTCTTCTCCTTTTATTAAAAATTTTATTTCTTCGGGGATATCCCCGTCGAATTTAAAATTGTCAGAAAGCATATGAAATAAATCAAAAAAAGTAGAGTAACTAAAAATTTGGTTCATTTTGTTAAAATAAGAGTGAATTACAAACTCGATAGAAAAAGCAGGGAGAGGTGCACCTACGGACGTGCTCTCGACTATAGACTCTGACTCAAACTTGGACTCAGGATAGACAGCCTGCATATTACAAGACTCGATGGTCCAATTCTTCACATCCTTTGCAGCTGCATTGACGATGAGATTGGTGCAATCTGTCGGTGCACTGAGACCCATCATGAAACTGTGCGGTTCAGTTATATGAAATCGAGCCATCTTCTAATTGAAAAGTATTCCCCGGTCGTTGCCATCCAATCTGTCAGCCCAGTCTTCTTCTTGAATTTTCTTCCCTTTTTCGTTCCCTTTCACTACCTCTTCCTCTTCTGTATCAGACAACTAATGGCCAAAAAAGATCTCTAACCCAGGCAGCTTTTGATTGGTTTCTTCGTCAATCCACGGCTCTAGAAAGCCGTAGTATGGAAAATCCTCCCCTTCCTTGACGAAGTACCCATTGAGCGTTCTAGTATAATTAGCTTTTTGTCCCTTCTTAGGCCTTTCCAAATCTTCTTCCGTTGGCTCATATCCAAAACAAAAATGGTGCGAAGTCGATAATACCTGAATGGGTTCTAGGATTCCTTGCTGCTTATGTCCCAACCCTATACCAAGGAAAAAGGATATTTTCCTCATCATTGTTACTGCCCGCGGGATGATGTACCTTTCCTCTTCATTCATCAACGTCTGAACAGCCTGTGCTTCATCAAATTGGAGACCACTAAGTAATACATCGTCTTCACTATGTTGAACTTCCAACAGAGGCCCTCTCCTCCCCTCGGGGGATGAATCCTGTCCTCTCCGTGAATAGTCAGAACTGCTCCATTTCTTATCAGTTACAGTTTCTGATGGAGAGAAGATGGTACTGCCTAGACACTTGGGTCATGCAACCAAGGTCTCCCCAACAACAAGTTGAAAGATGGCAGTACGTCTAGTACATGTGGAATTGGGATTTTAGAATTGTTCTGGAAAATGTTTCAAAAATAAGAAATTTCAAAGATGTTTAGAAAATATTTTAACACCTTGAAAGCCAAATTTTAAAAACTCCTTGTTGTTGACAATAGAGTCGCCACTTAATTTTTGATAAAAACAAAGAAAAACGAAAATGGCTTACTGATCTTTAAAATGTTAACCAGAAAAAAATAGTTCGGGGGCTAAGATACGAATCGGGAAAGGTGTTAGGCACTCCGTTCGCCCAACCGTAAGGTTGGCGTCTACTAATCATCATTGGTTCTTGAATAAGACTTCTCAAATGCATGCAAAGAGATAAAGTTGAGGCAAAGAGAGAATATCTAAAATCAAATATAAAAAATACATAACATATGTACATAGAATTCTAAGCAAAAAAAATAAGAAAAGAAAATTCTAAATTCTACGACACGCAATTTTTAACTAAATGATATATGGAACGCTCCCACATGCAATTTTATCTAAATAATCTAAACTAGTAAGGTTCAAATTAAAAGAGCATAAATATGCGAAAAGATGCTTAAAATTGCCAAAACATGGTTTGTCACAAAAGGTAAACTAAATTATTTCAAAATATGCTTTCAAGTAAAGAAACTGAAACATGCATTAACATTAACATGATGAATTAATAAAAGAAATAGAAAATACAAAATAAAATATGTATAAAAAGAATCCTCAAAAAAAGTTACAAAAGAAGCTTATGCTAAAATGAAAAGATGTTCGAAAAAAAGAAAATAAAATATTAACAAAAGGAAATTTGACTATTTATATTTGAAACGAAAACGAAAGAAAAGACAATTATATTTAAGGAATGAAAATTAAACTAAAGACCTTTTTATGTTTTTTGGAGTTTAATGAAATAAAAGGAAAAGAAAAGAAAAAGGAAAGACAGAATAAATGCTAAAAGAAAATAAAGTCCTAAAAGGAAAAAGAAAATAGAACTTTATAAGAAAATATTAAGAGAAAACAAATGCTAAATAGAACTTTATAAAAAAATTAAAGATAATAACAAAATTAAAAAAATTAAAATGCTACATTATGAGAAGAATAAAGCTAATGATAAAGAAAAGAAAAAAAAATAAAACAAATGCTATGGAAGAAAATTACACTACTATTGAAAGAAAAGAAATAAGAGTTAGGAAAGAAATATCAAGCTAAAAAGAAAATAAAATTGAACCCTAAATTAAAGTTACAAAAAAAGAAAAGAAAGTGAAATAGGATGCTAATAAAATAAATTAAAATAACTAAAGGAAGAGAAAAAAAAAAGTGCTAGAACACTAAATTAACAAAAAAAGAAAGAAAAAAAAAAGAAATAATCTACTAGAATTTAAATAGATGTAGTATTGATAATTACAACTATTTTTATGTAAGTGCTTGAATTATAGTAATAACGACATTAATAGTCGTATTGCTAATTTATATTAGCACTATTCGATGATGTTCAAATACTAATATAAGTAAGCAAATAATCAAATAAGCTGGAATTTAAATTCAAACATAACTAAAGCAACTATGAGCAATGTAAGAACATAATTGGAATGAAACGATTGAAATAACTCGACCACTCCAAAGAGGTAGAAAAATAGAGCTAGAAGGGCCGAGGATCCAAACGAGGTACCTAAATTGCCGGAGAATCCTCAAGTCAGGAATGTGCTTCAATGGGCCAATCCTCGGGTGGTGATCCAAACAGGACTTCAATGTCGGCGTCGGAGATTTGGATCTCGGTATTTTGGCAGGGCTTCGGCGACGGAGCTCGAAATTGATAGACAACTCGGCAGAACTTCTCTCACTAAACCTCTCTCTAAAATTCTGTCCTTGGAAATGTACAAGGGGTACGGTATTTATCGAGTTCTTCAGCCAATGAGATGCTGCCACATTTTAGGGCATGTTAGGCTATTTGGAGTTGGCGGTCGCCTGGTTTAATATGGCGGTCGCCATGTTTAAAAGAAGTTCCACAAGGTTCTATGGGCAGTTGCCACAATGCGCGTTGGCAGTCGCCATGTTGTAAGTGACGATCGCCACTGTTGGCTAGGGTTTCCAAGAGGTTCTATTGACGGTCACCGCAATGAACATGGCGGTCGCCTTACTTGGCTAGCATGTTTCGATGGTTCGACAAAATTTCTTTGGTTTGAAGGTTTTGGGTTCAAATACTGAGCTTGGATCACTTTCCGAGGATCAAACTAGGGCACTATTCCACCTGTTTTCATTATTGAATTTACCTAAAATTAGGCGGGGTCAAATTGGAGTGTCTACAGTTGCCCCTCTTTGATATAACTTGCATAGCAATGCGTGAAGAAAGTTATATTAAAGACCCAGAGAGAACAACCATTTGACCGAGCCGTGAATCTTAGACCACAAGCCCACAAGCATGCATATGATGTTGGTCGCACTCGAATTTTAATTGAGCTGCCTACATACCCATTTGCTAGGGATTAGACCAAAACGTAGTTCACGGGGCAAAATGGAAGATAAGAAATATGATGTAAATGCTAACATGAACATATGCTAATATGATGCAGATGCTAGTGTGATCAAATCTTAGAGATCGAGTTAAGATCTAAAGGGAAGCATAAACAAGTCGAAGATCGAGTTAAGATCTTAAGAACTTGGACGGGGATTTAAATAATAAAAATGATCGAGTTAGGATCCAAAAATTTATCTTAATTGATCAGTCGAGTTAAGACCTCACAATTTCGGGATGAAATGTGGGATAAAAATAATTAAAAGCCAAGTTACGGCTTAAAATTAAATTTATCGGAAGAGGAGACCACGAATTAATAGGTCGAGTAAAATCCTAAAACTTGGGACGAAACGTGGGATAAAAATAATTAAAAACCAAGTTACGGCTTAAAATTAAATTTATCGGGAGAGAAGACCACGAATTAATAGGTCAAGTTAAAGCCTAAAACTCGGGACGAAAAATAATTAAAAGGCAAGTTACGGCTTAAAATTAAATTTATCGGAAGAGAAGACCACGGATTAATAGGTCGAGTTAAGACCTAAAACTCGGGATGAAGCGTGGGATAAAAATAATTAAAAGTCAAGTTACGGCTTAAAATTAAATTTATCAGAAGAGAAGACCACGAATTAATAGGTCGAGTTATGACCCAAAAATTTGGGATGAAAATCACGAAAGACACAAGAGAAAAGCACACATGAGACATTTTATTTTTTGAAAAACATATGCGCATACACATACAACTCAAGATTAATGAAAGATGCACATAATTTCTACAAAAAAAAAATACCCCAAGAACACACAAAATACACACGAATCAAACCTAACACCCAAACAGCCCCTTGGTCAAAATCCCAAAACGCAATGATGGCTATCAAAGCATGACATAATCCTTGATAAGGTGGCGACTGCCGAGACAAAATCCGTTTGACATGGCGGTAGCCGGATCAAAACCCCTCTAAGTTGGCGGTCACCATGTGTCGGTTAAAAAACCTGGCGGTCGCCATCTTGAGACGCGCACCAAACCCCTAGGTCGCGTGGGGCAGAGCTCATTTCTCACCTCTACTCCCTCTCTCTAGTTCTCCTATGCTCTCAACCTTCGCTCTTGCTCTCCTCTTGTTTCCTAACCTTTGATCTTTTCTCGCTTCTTTCTGCTTCTCATACGATGTTTACTCTACTATTTGTGATCCTGTTTCTTTTCATGGCGGGTCCGGGCCAGGATGATGACTTGGGGGCACGACAGGGGCCTTTCGCTGCTGGGAGCTCTTCTATGGGGATACTCCGATGCACGACTGCCAGTCTTCCTGCTGGTGGGGTCACCTCCACGCTGGATTCTTCTACTATGGATGCTCTGGCACTCGAGGCAGAGCGTGCCTCCCATCGGGCTGCTAAGGAGGCACGGGCAGCTGCCGAGGCACAGACTGCTACGGATGCTACTGCTGATGCCGTTGTGGCCGATTTCTTTGATCGTGACGATGGAGAGGGTCATCTGGTGCCCTTCGACCCGCATACTTATGCTACACTACCCCATCGCGTAGTTCTGCGCGGGATGAGACGCTACGAGCCTCCCACAGATGCGGTTGCTGCTGACGTTCTTTTGCAGGAGCCTGACCACCATATTTCTTGCCAGCAAACTTCGGCATGTACCATATCCTTACTATTTTAATACTAAAGCACGATATGTATCAAACGTAGACGCATGCTTAGGATCCCCCAAATGAATGCGATGATAAATGATGATTTATTGTGATGATGATGATTGATGATTTATGATTAATTTGAACTTAGCTTAGGTATCTATGCAATGGAGATTAAAACAGTAGGGACACTTTAGGATTTTTGAACAAATAATGAAATGGGGCGTTTATTTTAGTGAAAAGCATAAAAATTAAGGGGAAAAATTTTTTATTTTTGTTTTTGGGATATAACAACTAAAGGGGTAATTTTTATCAAAAAATAATTTTGTCAAAACTTTTTAAAAAGAAAGGGCAAAGAATCTTAGGAAAATTTTCAAAAGTCATAGAAAAATTTAGGGAATTTTTTTTTTTTTTATTTACTTATTTTTAGGAAAAACATAAAAAGAAATGAGAGGAGATTTTTGTTTTTTGTTTATGGGGGATGAAAACTAAAAAGGCTATTTTGTCAAAAATTACTAAAAATTTAGAGCAAACTCTAGCAATCTAAAGGGGGTATTTTTCGAAAAATTAGGAAAACTTTTGGAAATCCTCAAAAAAATATTTGGAAAGAAACTCGAGAAAATTGGGGTAAATTTTTAGAAAATCCTACAAAATTAAGAAAAATTTTGAAAAATCCTAGAAAATTGGGGTAAATTAAGAAAAATCCTAGAATATTAAGGAAAAGTGGAAAAACATAAATACCAAAGGGAAAGATTAACTCAAAATGATAGGGATTTATCCTGGCGCACCAAGGCTTGGGGTTCCTAGTCTTTTACTAGGGTGTGCACAAATCTAAGGTTATGAAGATTTACCTGATTTATCAGGGCTAAGAAAGAACCGAAGGGTCACCACACGAACTTAGGGTTAGGAAGATTTACCTAATTTATCAGGGCTTAGGAAGAACCGAAGAGTCGCCACTTACACACGAATCTAGGGTTAGGAAGATTTTCCTAATTTATCAGGGCTTAGGAAGAACCGAAAGATTGCCACTTACACACGAACCTAGGGTTAGAAAGAGTTGCCTTATTTAAGAGTCGCCACTTACACACGAACCTAGGGTTATGAAGATTTTCCTAATTTATCCGGGCTTTGGAAGAACTGAAGGGTCGTCACTTACACACGAACCTAGGGTTAGGAAGATTTGCTTGATTTATTAGGGCTTCAGAAGAACCGAAGGGTCGCCACCTAGAGTTAGGAAGATTTGCCTGATTTATTAGGGCTTAGGAAGAACTGAAGGGTCGCCACTTATACACGAACCTAGGAAGATTTACCTAATTTATCAGGGCTCGGGAAGAATCGAAGGGCCGCCACTTACACACGAACCTAGGGTTTTTATTGCTTTTGGTT
This sequence comes from Heliamphora exappendiculata, assembly GCA_034768845.1. Classification (NCBI taxonomy): domain Eukaryota; kingdom Viridiplantae; phylum Streptophyta; class Magnoliopsida; order Ericales; family Sarraceniaceae; genus Heliamphora; species Heliamphora exappendiculata. The sequence goes on along the minus strand of JAOTRH010483727.1, from coordinate 1,428 downwards.
ATCTGCTGTATACTTTATGTGTCGAATTTTTTCTCTATATATCTTCGATTTGTCTTCACCTTTCAGGTTGGTCACTACGTTAGAGGTTTTAGAGGTTTTGCTTTCGGGGAGGTATTGGAGTGGTATGATGCCTTCCCTGCTCCCAGCTAGGCTTACGTTGATGCCTCCGATTTTGCTCGCTTCATACCTTTTCTAGGTAGGACGAGCAATGACCGTGTTTGGCTCACGGCCTTTGCTGAGTGGTGGTGGGATACCACCAATACCTTCCACTTTACCACCTTTGAGGCCACCCTGACAGCTCTCGATTTTGCGCGGATTACCGGCATCCGGGTAGGCGGTGACACCATTCCATTCGATCCCACCATTGCTCGTTCTACTGATGCACTGTTGTACTTCCTCAGAGCCATCCCTGCGCAGATGGACCAGATCGGGTCTGGTATACATGGTTCTTTGAGCGATTTAGACATTTCCACTGCATCGAGCCCTGCCACTTCGAGTGGGTCGCTTGGGGACTCTTGATGTACATGTTTGGTACCTTATTGTTTTCAAACAAGGAGAATACCATACATTTGCATTACCTCGGCGCCCAGGCTCCTCTTGATCGGGTTACTTCATTCGACTAAGGACGAGATGCCCTCGCCACCCTTTACAGCTTCATGAGGACACTTACTCGGTTCCCCCAGGAGCTCAGCATCAGGGGATACTGGATGGTCTGGGGTGTATGATTTGGTTTTTTCCCCCCCATTTTTTTCTATTCATTTATGTTCTTTACTATCCATCATCTACTTGCTGACATCTTCTCCTTGCAGCTTTGGATTTATGAGTTCCTTGGGCTTCATGTCCTGACGAACTCTTCGACAGATCCTCTGGTCATTCCCCGTGCAGCCCGGTGGTCCCGAGGGCTGAAGGAGAAGAAGGCTAGGGGAAGGATATTGATCAGTTCCGGGTTTGGTTGGACTGGCTGACCCTTGACTAGGTATCATTTTGCTGTCTCTTGTTCACGGCTGTTTAATTGTTCATCGCACTGTACTATTTCTGTTCATACTGCACACTGACTATCATACCGTACTGTATTCACTGCTTACTACTTTTTGTTAGGAATGTATATTGAAAAAACATGCTTTTTAGGTTTTTTATTCTTGATCCCTGACATATTAATGAGAAACATTTGAGATGTTTTTTCATTCGTGATTTCTTATTTATATTTGTGATGAATGAATGCATTGTCCGTATATTCTGTCCAGTATTTGATTCGGTGCATGCTACACGGAAGATCGGGTCATAAGTTCTGACAGATTATACAAGTAGGCTCACAACTGCAATGGAGCTAGATATTCCATTGGTACGATTATAGTACATCGTTATAGTAGCTGGTCTTGGCTAGGTCGAACGGGTCGAATTCAGGTTTTGAGAATTCGATGTTCGAGC
>JAOTRH010483716.1:0-25086 GCA_034768845.1 Heliamphora exappendiculata | reverse complement strand
AGGTTGATCTGGAGGTGCCGGAGGAGGTGGAAGAGTGTAGTCTTCCTTTTTGCTAGTTTTGTTACATGTATGTTGTATCATATTTTTTGGCATTGGAGCCGTGTAATGCAAGCCGTTTGGCGTTTATATGTAATGCATATATGGTTTAAATTGAGAGTATATTCTCGGACCGAGTTTTATGTTGGTTGTTTGTGAGTGTTTCACGTGACCTGGAGGTTGGGGCATGACATTAGATCACACCCACATACACCACGCTTGGAAAAGGGTGATTATAACCTTATAATCACACTTTTAAAACGTGATGTTTCAACTGTTTTGTAGTAGTGGTGGTATTATTTATATGGTGAATATTAATTATTGACGGAATCCACGTCTCAAAATATCGAAACTAACGATACCCCCTTAAGCAAGCTTATAAGTTTTGACCTGGTCAAACTCTACAGGTGGATTTGATTATCCGGCAGTCAAATAAGTTAAGCGAAAGAACTTATGGAATTTTGAGATGCCGATTAAATTAAATTATCAGTAATTAAATTTAATTGACGGGTATCAAGAATCTTAATGTGGGGAGATGAGTAAAACATTTAATAACAGGAGATCAATGTAAGAAAGGTCTTGAGATTATGACTTATAGTACAATTACAGTTCTTTAGTGGTATGTACTGTAATTTAATATTTTATAGAAATTACAGAAACTACTACAAGATTTTTATAATTACAGATACCGTTGTGAGGTTTGCTTAATTACAAAAATCGCTGGATGGGTATCTGTGTTCCACTAGAAGTTTTTGTCATAATTACTCAACAGGTCCCTACTGTAACTCTATAAATATGCGGGTAGGCTGAACTAAATTTATAACTTGTCTTCAAAAATAAAGCTGTCCAGGTTTTGCCGGTATGAGTTTTTCATAGATTGTACCCCACACTATATTCGAAAATTGCATAAGAAAATGCAGTAGAAAGTTTGATGGGAGTTTCAACTCGAAATCAAAATTGTAGTTAAAGAATTAACCGAAAAAATGTATTCTTCTAAATTAACCGTGGTTGCACGGGATTTATTTTTGATCGTTCGACGTCAAAAGTTTTTTCTGGAGTCCATTTTGGTAGTTTTTCGTCTAGTTAATTTTCATCAAAAATCGTTTACAAAAATAATGATCTTGGTAGTTTTATCTCCAACAAATGGTATAAGAGCCGTTTTGTTTTTGGTTTACGATTTATCAGGACTGGGTAGTTTTAGAACTGTACTAACTTTGTTTTACTGGCGTTCTAATCCCAATTTTATAATTATCTATTTTTATGTTTGATTGAATGGTTTGAATGATGATTTAATTTTTTTTAATCATGAGGGTCGATCATGATGGATTAAGTTTTTTCTAGATCAAATGTGAGCCAACGGGACATAGGTATCGATATAAAAGCAGTTTCTATTTGTAAATATCTGTTCAGATTATTTTAAGAGCAAGCTGAATATCCAAAAACACGAAGAACAGGCGGCGGCACCAGTGGTGGTTTCAGGAGTTACGGGCCACTGATCGCGGTGATTTTTCTATTTTTTTTACTTATTTTCTAGCATCTTTTTCTGCAATTCTAAGGCTGAAAAATAGTATTTAAAACAATCCCAAAAATACAGAAAAAAATTGCATAAAAAATAGCCCAATGACAGCACCACCGATGGTAGTTCGGGACCATTTTTGATAGTTTTTTTGATATTTTTGAGACTAGTTTTGAACATTTTTTTGACATAAAATAGCAATAAAATATTACTGAAAATATATTCCAAAAAGTGAAAAAAATAGCATAAAAAACAATGCAAAAACAGACGGCAACCGACGACAACTAGCGGCGCAGGGGCGGCGGCCCTTCGGGGCTATTTTTGGGGTTTTTTGGGACCATTTTTGAGACATTCTTCGAAGCAACAGGTTGCTAAATATTTGTGCTATTTTTTCAAAAAAAAATGAGAGCAAAAACACCATCGAAAAAAACCTAAATAGGCAGTTGTTTGGGGTGGCGGCGTTGGCAGCGACGACTTTCGGAGCTATTTTCTAGGTAGTTTTCAGACTAATTTTTTGACAAAAAAATACTACTTTTCGAGAGCTATTTTTGAATATAAAGAGCGTAAAAAATGGAGCACCGAGGTGGCGGCAAAAGCCGCCTGAAGGTGGTGGCACAAGGAGGCAATGGCAGCGTCATGGTGGCCGGCAATGGTGGGCTATCCTGGGCTATCTTGGCTCGATGTTTCTGATGTGTTTTGATACTAATATGATATATCTATATATATCAAAGTGTATCAATGAATCCTGATGCAATCAGGATAAAAGAAACTAACTGGAACGAAGATTGATAGTATGTGTGTAATCCTAAGAGGGAGGGTGAATTAGATATTTAAAAATTTTTGTTCAAATATTCAAATACAAGTAAAGCTTTTAATACACTTACAAGCTAGATATTTTAATTCACAAGTATAGTTTCTTATTTGAAGATTAAAGCGCAAGTCTATTTTAATTCACAATATTTAAAACTTCTTATTTGAAAATTGAAATCGCAAAAATCTTTAATTTAACAATTAAAGTATCTTTCAATATTCAATATTTAAGATTTCTTATTTGACAAATGAAATTACAAGATTTAACACTTTTCTTATTTTAAAATTTTAAACTACAAAAATGGATTTTAATAATGAATGATTCAAGTGTAGAAGATGTGTATGATGCAATAATAAATAACAATATAATAAAGAGAATAAAAGTAAGCAAGTTAGAAATACGACACCACGATTTTTACAATGTACGGCGCAACGGCCTACGTCCATGCCTCAAGCAAACCGCTATGAGAATTTCTAACTATTACTCCTTCAATAGGCGGAGTAGCCTATCTCTTTAGTCTAGGCGGAGTAGCCTCTCTTGAGAATTTTTTCTTCTCAAGTATTCCAATCCTTATAGGCGAATTAGACTATTTTGAGAAACACATTTCTCAAGAATAATATAATAACAAGAAACTGTACAAAGAAATGCTCCTACAATGAGCAGATGAGTACAAGAAGTGAAAGCTGCAACTCACTTCTCAAAGAGTATATCAATGAAGTTCAAAGAGAAATCTAAAAATATATTCTCTCAAAAATTGATTGAAAAACGCAATAGATTTAAGCACAAATAGAGAGTGTATAAGAGAGAATGTTTGAGAGGTTTTGAATGAATAAAATCAGAGCTCAAATGCTCTATTTATAGGCCTAAATCCTGGACTAACCGTTGGGCTAAACATGGCAATGTCAAACTAGGCGTTTCAGCACAAAATTCAAATTTTAGCCTGTTCGATCGACTGGACAAGTCCATTCAGTTGACTGGACCAGCCTTCAGTCGACTGGATCCAGTGATCAGTCGACTGAACCTTTTCATATCAAAATTCCTGTTTAGCAGCATAGTTTCAGTCGACTGGATGCAAAGCATTAGTCGACTGGATTGTTAAAAATTCAGAATTTTGATTTTCAAAAAGGTTTTGATTACTTTATGTTTTTGAAAAAATATTTGCAAATATTTTAGGAATCCTATGAGCTTCAAAAGATATATCTATAAGCTTAGTGAATTTATATAGATCCTAAAAAAGAAATTCAAAACTTTTTCTTTAATCCTTCACTCTTGCATTGTTCCAAAATCTTGTCGCCAGCCAAAACATTTGATTTGAAATTTGCGTCATGACTTCCATTTTGTATATTTGATAATGGTAACTATTTATTTTCTGTAAACAATCTCAATTTGCACAATTAGCTACTTAGGTTTTTTATCATCAAAACGGTTGTTGAAGTGTTGTTAGGCCAACAGTTGATACGACTTACCTTCAACAGGAGTTTGAAACTCACTAGAGTTTTAATCGATTATAAAATCGGGATATATACATATCTTGCATATATATTCATTTTATTTGTGTAGATGATGTATATCTATTTTATATATCATGTTAATTTAATTAATTTAGAGAATTCGATTTTAATTAAAATATTTTGTAATGGAAAATAAAATTAAAATTTTTAATTCAATGAAAAAACTGTAGATATTTTATTTTTTTAAAAATATCGCGTTTAAGATGTTTTTTTTTATAAAATTGGATATCTTGAAAAAAAGTAAAAATTAATTCTGAATTTTGAATTAATTAAATAAAAAAATATTTAATCAAAATAAATTATTATTTCTTGAAAAAATATGAAATAAAAAATAAAATAAATAAATGCTTTTAATCACTACCTTAGTTGAAAAGCTGAAGAAAAAACTATGCATTTATAAATTTTATTTATTGCCCATTAAAACACGAAAAAATGATTTGGCAAATTAAAATCTTTGGAATCGTGTACATGGAAAGATGTGTGATTCTTTCAGATCGTATGATTTTTAAAATTAATAAATTTATTTTAATTAAATAAATTTTTATAACTCTTAAAAATATTTTTAAAATCTAAATATGAGAGAAAATTTATTTATAGATAAATTCTGAGATCTCCATCACTAGTTTGTAGGCGATGTAATTAAATCTTGCGTGTTGGCAATAAGACCTTCCTTCCTATCGGATAAATTAATTACGGTATCGCCAGTACAAACCTCATTTAAGGATAATTCTGGATAATTGTTAGTGTAGATCATTTCTCCATCTGAAGGGTTCATTGCGAAGCAATTGATTTAGAATTTGGTGATAATTAACACTTAGTTATATATAATAGTATCCTCTCCATCTGAGTCACTGCTATTATATATTGGACCGAAACTATGTCAACTATTTAATTTTACTTGGTAGGGTCCGTTGCCTAGATAGTAAAATTAATAGAGATTGACCTGTCTGGACAAACGATGGATAATAGACGTCTTTCCATCGAGACATGCTATTCACAGGGTACTAGGCTACTGGAGAATTTCTTTTAAAATGGTAAAGGGAACCAAATTAAAATAAATTTAAAGTTTTGATCATCATAATTAACGGTATTTTTAATTACGTGATTCTCATGATTAAATTGGCTTTCAACCAACTCGCTTCAATACTAAAAAAACAAACTTACGGGACCGAACTATGTTGACTGGAAAAGAAACTTGGATATTGTATTAACTGCTAAGGATTACAAGTTTGTATTGACCGAGATATATCCACCGATACCTAATAGAGGGGCGACCAAATATGAAACTCAGGCCCATTAAAAGTGAAAGAAAGCTGATCAGATGGCTCGCTGTTACATTTTGGCTTCAATGTCAAATGTTTTGTAGTATCAACATCAGTCTATGCCTAGTGCATATGACATGATTATGAATCTTAGAGAAATATTTGGGGATCAAAATCGTGCTGCTAGGCAGGTGGCCATAAAATCTTTAATAAATGAAAACATGGCTGAACGCATTCCAGTTAGGAATCATGTTCTAAAGATGATCAGCTTTCTGAATGAACTAGAGATCCTAGCAGCTGAAATTGACGGAAAAACCCAGGTCGATATAATACTTCAGTCATTGCCTAAAATTTTTAAGTAATTCTGCCCGAACTATATCATGAATAAGTTCAATTTTTCATTGGCATAACTTCTTAAGGAACTTTAAGCAACCGAGGGTGTTCTTAGGAAGCTAGGATTTGTGTATGTCGCTAAGAAAAGTTCTTTCTCTAAGCTAAAAGGCAAGAAAAAAATGTTGAGACACAGGGAGGCACAGGTTCAAAAGCAGTTAAGAGACTAAAAGCTGGTGTGAAGAAACCGAGAGGCAAGTGCTATCACTGTAATCAATTTAGGCATTAAAAAAAGTAGTGTTCGATTTTTTTCAATAAGCAGAACTAACCAGGTAATTTCTGTTCACTGGTGGTTAAAACATGTTTAGTGGTGTTATCTACCGGTATCTGGTGTGTAGATATGTGAGCCACTAATTATGTTTGTAATTCTTTGTAGGGGTTCCAAGAAACTAGGCAGCTTATTAATGAAAAAATATACTTACATATGGGTAATAATACAAGGGTGGCAGCAGTTGTAATAAAAGATGTCACTCTCAGGTTTAGTATAGATACGATACTATTTCTAAAAGATTGTCTTTATATACCTTCGATTAGAAAAAATTTAATTTTAATTTCGAGTTTAATAAATGATAAATATTTTGTTCATTTTGGTGACTCTGTGGTTATGAAGAAAAATAAATATTTTATTTGTTCTAGTACATTGGTGGATGATCTGTATGTCGTATCTCTTATCTCTCCTATATTGTAACTAACTGAATTAAATAACACATCAAATTTACCAAATAAGAGAAAATTTTCTTATTTAATGAACCAAACGTTTCTTTGGTACTTTCGCTTGGGTAATTTTAATCTAAAAAGGATAAACATACTTGTAGCAGATGAACCTTTGAGTTCATTGGAAGTAGAGGCACTTTCAGTCTATGAATCTTGCTTAGATGGTAAGATGACCAAGAGATCCTTTTCGGCCAAAAGCTATAGAGCTAAAGAACCGTTGAAACTAGTTCATTCTGATGTGTGTGGTCCTATGGCAATCTAGGCTAGAGGTGATTTTGAGTACTTCGTCAGTTTCATTGATGATTACTCAAGGTATGGATACATTTACCTGATACACCGTAAGCCTGAATGCTTTGAGAAATTCAAAGAATTCAAGGCAGAGGCAAAGAAGCGTCTGGGTAAAAGTATCAAATCACTACGATTCGACCGTGGTGGGGATTACCTTCTTAGAGAGTTTAGGAACTACCTTTCATCAGAAGGGATTATATCCCAGTTGACTGCACTTGGCACTTTGCAGCAGAATGATGTAGCAGAAAGAAAGAATAGAACTCTTACGGAGATGGTAAGGTTTATGATGAGTTATTCAGGTTTACTTGATTCGTTTTGGGGACTCACTTTAGAGACAGTGGCTTATATTCTGAACTTGGTACCTTTTAAGCCAGTACCTTCTACTCCCACAGAATTGTGGACCGACCGTAAGCCTGGTCTTAAACACATTCGGATTTTAGGGTGTCCAGCACATGTAGTAAAAGGGAACACAGGTAAATTGAAATCGATAACAAAAGTTTGTTTCTTCGTGGGGTATTCCAAGGGAACGAAAGGTGGTCTATTTTATAATCCTAAGGATCAGAAGGTCATTGTTAGCACCAATACTCGATTCTTAGAAGAGAATTATATTATGAACCACAGGCTAAAAAGCAATATTGTTCTAGAAGAAATGAGAGAAAATACTAGTAGGACGAAAGAGGAACCACAAGTCACTGATATCCTATTGCCTCGTCGTAGTAGGAGGATTATTGGGATAGGAAAAAATCATGAACAGGGTGTTGATGTACAGGGTACAGATTCTGCACAGCGTGTTACTGCTAGTACACAGACATAGGTAGTGTCTCGTCGTAGTGGAAGGGTTGTTCATCAACCAGATCGGTATATGTTCTTGGGAGACTCTTTTGACAAGATCTTGGCAAAACTGGATACCAAACTCTGTAACTACAATGAAGCATTTCAGGACAAAGATGTAGATATTTTACAAAGGGTTATGAATTTTGAGATGGAATCTATGTATTCCAATCGGGTTTGAAAGCTTGTAGAACCACCTAAAAGGATAAAACCCATTAGATGCAAGTGGATCTACAAGAGAAAGAGAGGAGCAGACGGGAAGGTTAAAACCTTAAATACTAGGCTTGTTGCTAAAGGGTTCACTCAGAAAAAAGGGATCGATTATGAGAAAACCTTTTCACGGGTAGCCATTATTAAGTCTATCCATATTCTCTTATCCCTTGCTACTCATTTTAATTACTAAATCTGGAAAATAGATGTCAAGATAGCTTTTCTTAATGGAAGTCTTGACGAGTGTATCTATATAATACAACCTGACGAATTCATTGCGAAGGGCCAGGAGCACATGTTGTGCAAGCTTAAGAAATCTATTTATGGACTTAAGCAGGCATGGAGGTCTTAGAATACTTGGTTTGATCAAGCCATAAAGTCTTATAATTTTTATCAGAGTCTAGATGAGTTCTGTGTGTACAAGAAGCGTAACAGAAGTGTGGTGATCTTCCGAGTACTTTATGTAGACGATATCTTGCTCATCAGAAATGATGTGGGGGCATTATCTATGGTAAAAGTATGGTTATCTGGGCAGTTCAATATGAAAAACTTGGGAGAAGCCAACCACATCCTTAGGATCAAGCTTGTGCGAGATCGAAAACAAAGAATGTTAGATTTATCACAAGCAAAGTATATCGATGACATCCTTGCTCGTTTTAGCATGTAAGATTCCAATAAAAGGTTTCTCCCTTTCAGGCATAGAATCACTCTATCCAAGGATCAGTGTCCTAAAACACCTATTGAGATAGATTAAATGAAGGCAGTTTCTTATGCAACGACAGTAGGAAGCGTAATGTATGCTATGCTTTGTATTAGACCTGACATCTAATTTGCCATTAGCATGGTTAGAGATATCAGTCTAACCTAAGGTAAGAGTATTGGACTGCGGTAAAGATATAATCAAGTACTAGAGAAGGACTAAGAATTATATGTTAGTTTACCAGGTAGACAGTCTAGTACCTTTAGGGTACACAGACTCAAATTTTCAGTTAGACAAAGATTTCCATAAGTCAACCTTAGGATATGTGTTTACCTTAGGAGGTGGAGTTATAAGTTGGAGGAGTATCAAGCAGTCCTGTATTGTTGATTCCATGATAGAGGCTAAGTATTTGGCAGCTCCTAAAGCAGCTAAGGAGGCCGTTTGGTTCAGCAACTTCTTGTTGGATCTAGACGTGGTTCCTTCAGTTCAGTAGGCTATTGCACGTTATTGTGATAATAACGGAGTGGTTACAAACTCGAACGAACCAAGAGTCCACAAGAAAGGATAGCACATTGAGCGTAAGTATCACCTGATACAAGAAATTGTACAGAGATGTGATGTTGCTGTGACCAAGATTGCATCAGGAGACAATCTTGCAGATCTTTTTACAAAGAACTTACCAGTTAAGACTTTTAATAGTTATGTAGAGGGCATGCGAGTCAGATGTATGGCATCATAATTTTGAGTATAAGTGGGAGATTATTATGGTTGGTATACTAAAAATCATATTTTTTAGTTTTTAATTTTATTTTAATAAAAGTAATTTTCTACTTTATGAGAATCTTAATGAGCAATGTATACAATATCATTTATTTAATGTTATGCATAGATGTCTTTTATTCTGTATAGTATTTAATCTGATGTGTAGAGTACAACTTACACACAGAAGATCAGATTTTAGGTTCTTCCAGAATATAAGTTATATGTTCACAGTTTAGATGGAAATAGACATACCATCGGTACGACTGTAGTACAGTGTTTTAGTAGGCCTGTTTTGATTATAGAAAATAGATAATAACGCCATTTATTGTTCTGACTCTCTATGCTAGTACACTTCGTGTGTATTAAGTTAGGGCTGGTATACTGAAAATCATATTTTTAGTATTAAATTTTATTTTTAATAAAACTAATTTTCTATTTCGTTAGAATCTTTATGAGTAATTTATGCGTATCATTTCTTTGTTATGCATAGATATCCGATATTCTGTATAGTATTTAATCTGGTATGTAGAATACGGCTTACACACAGAATATTAGATTTTAGGTTCTTGTAGAATATAAGTTTTATATTCACAATTTAGATGGAAAATGGACATACCATCGCTACGACTGTAGCACAGAGTTTTAGTAGGCCTGCCTTAGTTACGGGAAAAAGATAATAGCGTCGTCTATTATTCCGAATCTCTGTGCTCGTACACTTCGTGTGTATTGAACGGGATATTTTGGATAATTAATTTTATACTGAATATATAAATTAATTTACACTCCAATGTTATTATGAATAGTATTTATCCTCTTAATCCTGAAATAATTATTGATTTGCATATATTTAATATTCGTTGTTTTGATTCATTAGAGAATGCGATCTTATATGAGTCTATATTTTTGGTGAGTTGGATAGCGGTATTATTTATATAAAAAATATTAATTATTGACGAAATTCACGTCCCGAAAGATCGAGAATGACGATACCCCCTTAAGGAAGTTTATAAATTTTGACTGGGTCAAACTCTGCAGGTGAATTTGATTATCCGACGGTCAAATAAGTTAAGCGGAAGGGCTTAAGGAATATCAAGATGCCGATTAAATTAAATTATCAGTAATTAAATTTAATTAGAGAGTATCGAAAATCTTAACGTGATGAGAAATGGTAAGTATTTAATAATCAGAGCTCAATGCAAGAAGGTCTTGAGATTATGGGTCAGTGTGTAATTATAGCTCAATGCAAGAAGTCTTTCCATAATAACTTGTCTTTTAAGACTAAATATATCTGGGTTCGGTTGGTACGAGTTCTCGATAGTTCGTAGCCCACACTACGTTCGAGGATCGCGTAAGGAAATACAGTAGAAGATCTGACAGGAGTTTCAACTCGGAATCAAATCGTAGTTGAAGAATCGATCGAAAAAATGTATTCTTCTAAATTAACTTTTGTTGCACGGATTTTATTTTGATCGTTTGTCGTCAAAAGTTTTATCTAGAGCCCGTTTCGGCGTTTGTCCGTCCTGTTAATTTTTTTTACCGAAAATCGTTTACAAAAACAATAATTTTACTAGTTTTGCCTCTAACAATTGGTATCAGAGCTGTTTTGTTTTTTGTTTACGATTGTCGGGGCCGAGTAGTTTTAGAACTATTGCTAACCTTGTTTTGCAGGCGTTCTAATCCATATTTTATGATCATCATTTATTTTCATATTTGATTGAATGCGTTGATGATAATTAATTTTTTTTTCACAGGGGTTGACCGTGATAGATTAAATTTTTTTAGATCGAATGTGAGCCTACAGGACATAGGTTTCGAAGTAATTTTTTTTATGTTCTTTATTTTTTTTCCTAGTTTATAAGATAAAAAATAAAAACAGGTATAGAAGAACAAAGGCGGTGGTACCGGTGGTTTTATCTGCATTTTTTTTATTGCTTCTCAATTCTTTTTTCAGTATTTTTCTTTGGAGAAAAGAAAAAAAAAAGAAAATCAAAACAGCCGCCGCAGCAGCCAAACGCTGCTTTAAAGCAGCGGCGCAATCCAACCATAGCACCAAACAGGGCACAATGCTTAGCTGTTTCGACACACAGCGAAAAAGCTATTTCGGTATCAAACACTGTTGCAATCAGTGGTTTCCCAAGCTTCCAAGCAGCAGATTCTAGCAAAAAGCAGCACCAATCGCCGCCTAGAGCAGCAATTGTTTTTTTTCAAATAGGCTATTTTGGCAGTAGCAGTTTCATTCAAATAAGTGCAGCAGAGTTTTTTAAAGCAAAGCAGCAGTTTCGGTAATGCCAAACGCTACCTTGATGTTTCGGCAGAGCAATTCCAGCGCTTTCCCTGGCTACGGCAACTGTGTTTATCCAAAGAAAAAAGCTGTTTTCCAAAACAGTTTCGGAGTCACTCAAATTCCGATAAGCAGCAGAAAAGGATTCTTGAAACTTATTCTTTTAATAAGAGATTAAAACTTTTTAGAGTTTTAGATGGATCATAAAATCATGATATTTATTATATCTTATATTTAATATTTTTTATTATTAACTGCGTGAATGATAAATATCTGTTTTATTTATCCTACTAATTTAATAAATTCAAATATTCGGTTTTAATTAAAATATTTTGTAATAAAAAATAATTTTAATTTTTTAATTAATTAATTTTAATTAAATAGAAAAATTTTAGATATTTTATTTTTTTATAAAGTATCACGTTTAAATATTTTTTTTAAAATCAGATATCTTAGAAAAATGTAAAAATTAATCTTGATTTTTGAATTAATAAAATAAAAAAAATACTTAATCAAAATAAATTATTATTTTTCAAAAAATGTGAAATAGAAAATAAAATAAATAAATAAATATATTTAATTACTACCTTATCTGAAAAGTTAAAAGAAAAATTGTGCATTTATTAAATTTTATTTGTTACGTATTTAAATACAAAAAGATGGTTTGATAAATTAGAATATTTGGAATTATGTACACAGAAAGATATTTAATTCTTTCAGATCGTGTTACTTTCAAAATTAATAAATTTATTTTAATTAAACGAATTTTTATAACCCTCAAAAATATTTTAAAAATCTAAGTGGGAGAGGAAATTTATTCGCAGATAAATCCTGCGGTCTCCATCACCAATTTGTAGGCAATGCAATTAAACTCTGTGTGTTGGCAGTAAGGTCTTTCTCTCCATTGGACAGATTAATTACGGTATCGCCAGTACAAACCTTCTTTAGGAATAATTATGGATAATTGTTAGTGTGGATCACTTCTACATCTGAAGGGTTTATTGCGGAGCGATTGATTTGGAATTAGGTGATGGTTAATACTTAGCTGTATATAATAGTATCCTCTTTATGTGAGTCACTACTATTATATACTGGACCAAATCTATGTCAGCTATTTAATTTTACTTGGTATGGTCAATTGTCTAGATAGTAAAATTAAAATGAATTGGCCTGTCTGGTCTTATGATAGATAGTAGACGTCCACCTAATGAGCCATGCTATTCTCAGGTTATCAGGCTGCTGGCGAATTTATTTTTAAAATAGTAGAGGGAACCAAATTAAAATGAATTAAAAATTTTGCTCGTCATAATTAACGGTATTTTAATTATGTGATTCTCATGATTAAAATAGATTTCAACCCACTCACTTTCATTCTCAAAGAAAAAAAACTTATGGGACCAAACTATATTGACTGAAAACGAAACTTGGACATTGTATTAACTACTGAGGATTATAAGTTTGTTTTAACTGAGATATGTTCACCAGTACCTGATGAGGAGGCTACTAAAAGGGAAACCCAGGCCCATCAGAAGTGGCAAAAAGCCGAACAGATGGCTCGCTATTACATTTTTGTTTCAATGTCAAATGTTTTGCAGCATCAGCATCAGTCTATGCCCAGTGCCTATGACATGATGATGAACCTCAAAGAAATGTTTATGGATCAAAATTGTGCTGCTAGGAAGGTGGCCATAAGATCTTTAATGAATGCAAATATGGCTGAAGGTACACTAGTTAGGGATCATGTTCTAAAGATGATCAGTCTTCTGAGTGAACTGGAGATCCTTGGAGCTAAAATTGACGGGAAAACCCAGGTCGATATCATACTCCAGACACTACCTGAAAGTTTTAAGCAGTTCTACCTGATCTATTCTATGAATAAGCTCAGCTACTCACTGACAGAACTTCTTAAGAAACTTCAAGCAGCCGAGAGTGTTCTTAGGATGCCAAGTTATGTGTATGTGGCTGAGAAAGGTTCTTCCTCTAAGCCAAAAGGTAAGAAGAAAAAAACGGTTTAGACATAGGGAAGCACAAATCTAAAAGCAGTTAAGGAACCAAAAGCTGGTGTGAAGAAGCCGAGAGACAAGTGATATCACTGTAACCAATTTGGGCATTGGAAAAAGCATTGTCCGATTTTTCTTAGTAAGTAGAACAATTAAGGTAATTTCTATTCACTGGTTGTTAAAACATGTTTAGCGGTGTTATCTACTGGTACCTAGTGTGTAGATACGGGAGCCACTAATCATGGATGCAATTCTTTACAGGGGTTTTAGAAAATCAAACAGCTAAGTGATGAGAAAATCTATCTGCACATGGGTAATAATACAAGGGTGGCAGCAGTTGCAGTAGGAGATATCACTCTCAGTTTTATTAGAGATAGGATACTACTTCTATAAGATTGCCTTTATGTACCTTCGATTAGAAGAAATTTAATTTTAGTCTCGAGTTTAATATAGGATAAATATTCTGTTCATTTTTGTGACTCTGTCATTGTGAAGAAAAATAAATATTTTATTTGTTATGGTACATTGATGGATAATCTGTATGTTGTATCTCCTATCTCTCCGACCGTGGTGGGGAATACATTTTTGGAGAGTTTAAGGACTACTTGTCATCATAGGAGATTACATCCCAATTCACTGCACCTAGCACTCCGCAGCAGAATGGTGTAGTAGAAAGAATGAATATGACTCTTATGGAGATGGTAAGATCCATGATGAGTTATTCAAGTTTACCCGATTTGTTTTGGGGACTCGCTTTAGAAACAGCAGCTTACATTCTGAACTTGGTACCTTCTAAGTTAGTACCTTCTACTCCTATAGAATTGTGGACCGGGCGTAAGCCTAGTCTGAAACACATTCGTATTTGGGGGTGTCCAGCATATGTGTTGAAAGGGAACATGGGTAAGTTGGAACCGATGACAAAAATCTGTTTCTTTGTGGGGTATCCTGAGGGAACGAAGGGTGGTCTATTTTATAATATTAAGGATCAGAAGGTTATTATTAGTACCAATTCCCGATTCTTAAAAGAGAATTATATTATAGATCACAGGCCCTATAGAAAAATTATTCTGGAAGAACTAAGAGGAAATACAGTAGAACGAAAGAGAAACCACAAGTCACTGATATTCTATTATCTCGTCGTAGTGAAAGATTTATCGGGACAGGTGCAAATCAAGAACACGGTGCTGATACACAAGGTTCAAATTCTGCACAGCCTGTTATTGCTAGTACACAGACACAGGTAGTGCCTCGTCATAGTGGGAGGGTTGTTCATCAACCTGATCGATATATGTTTTTGGGAGAGTCATTTGACAAGATCCCGGCAGAACTAGATATCGAGCCTTGTAACTACAATAAAGATCTACAAGACAAAGATGCAGATCTTTAGCAAAGGGCTATGAATTCAGAGATAAAATCTATGTATTCTAATCAGGTCTGGGAACTGTTGGAGGCAATACTGCCATGATTATTATTTTTGCAAACGATTTTCGGTAAAAAATTAACTGGATGGGCAAACGCTGAAACGGGCTTCAGATAAAACTTTTGATGACGAACAATCAAAATAAAATTCATGCAACCAAAGTTAATTTAGAAGAATATCTTTTATCGATTGATTCTTCAACTACGATTTGATTCTGAGTTGAACTTTTTGTCAAATCTTCTACTATAGGTATCTTCTACGCGATCCTCGAACGTAGTGTGGGCTGCGGACTATCGAAAACTCGTACCGGCAGAATCCAGATATCTTTAGTCTTGAAAGATAAAGATATGATATATCATATAAAACTGATTCAGCCTACCCGCGTATATATAGGGCTACAGCAGGAACTTAGGGAGTAATTATGAGTAAGACTTCTAGTAGATTACAAATACCTACCAACAGTTTCTGTAATTATGGAAAGACGCAGTAGTTTCTGCAATTTTCATAAAATACTGAATTACAGTTCACACCACTAAAGAACTATAATTGTACTCAGACCCATAATCTCAAAACCTTCTTGCATTGAGTTCTTATTATTAAATGCTTTTCATTTCTCTCCACGTTAAGATTTTTGATACTTGTCAATTAAATTTAATTACTGATAATTTAATTTAATCAGCATCTTGATATTTATTAAGCTCTTCCACTTAATTTATTTGACCGCCGGATAATCAAATTCACATGCAGAGTTTGGTCCGATCAAAACTTATAAGCTTTCTTAAGAGATTATCGTCAATCCCAATCTTTTGGGACGTAAATTTCGTCAATAATTAATATTTACCATATAAATAACACCGCCATCCAACTCACCAAAAATATAGACCCATATTAGATCGCACCCTATAATGAATCAAAACAACAAATATTAAATATATATAAATCAATAATTATTTCAGGATTGAGAGGATAAGCACTATTTATAATAATTTTGGGGTGTGAATTAATTTATATAATTAGTATAAAATTAATTATCCCAAATTTTTTGTTCAATACACACAAAGTGTACTAGCACAGACAGTCGGAATAATAGACGACGCAATTATCTGTTTCCTGTAACTAGGACAGGCCTACTAAAACTCTGTACTACAATCGTACCGATGGTATGTTCATTTTTATCTAAACTATGAACATAAAACTTATATTCTGCAAGAACCTAAAGTCTGATTTTCTATATGCAAACCGTACTCTATACACCAGATTAATTATTATACAGAATATCGGATATCCATATATAACATTAAAGAAATGATACACATACATTGCTCATAAAGATTTTCATAAAAAAAAATTAATTTTATTAAAACATAAAATTAAATACTAAAACCATAATTTTCAGTATACCAACCATAATAATCTCCCACTTATACTCAAAATCATGCTACTATATATCTGACTCCCATGCCCTCTATATGACTATCAAAAGTCTGAGTCGGTAAGTTTTTTGTAAAGGATTTGCAAGGTTGTCTGCTAATGCAAGCTCTATGTCTAACTGAAAATCTAAGTTTGTGTACCCCAAATGGTACTAGACTGTATGCCTAGTAAATCAACATATAATTTTTAATCCTTTTTAGATACTTGATTACATTATTTATCGCAGTCCAATGCTCCTACCCTCGATTAGACTGATATATGCTAACCATACCAATGGAAAAGCAGATGTTGGGTCTTAGTGCAAAGCATAACATACATGAGGCTTCCTACTGCTGAAGTATAAGGAACTGCCTTCATCTTTTCTATCTCATCATGTGTCTTAGGACACTGATCCTTGGATAGATTGATTCCATGCCTGAAAGGGAGAAATCATTTCTTAGAATCCTGTATGCTAAAACGAGCAAGGATATCATTAATATATTTTACTTGTGATAAGCCCAACATCATTTGTTTTCGATCTCGCACAAACTTGATCCCAAGGATGTGACTGGATTCTCCCAAGTCCTTCATATCGAATTGCCCAAATAACTATACTTTAACTGTAGATAATGCCCCCACATCATTTTCGATGAGCAAGATATCATTTACATAAAGTATTAGGAAGATCACTACGCTTCCGTCACACTTATTGTACACACAGGACTCATTCGGATTTTGATTAAAATGACGGTAATCAAGGTGGTCTTAGAGATGATGGACAGAGTCTCAGAGATCCGTTACAAGTCCCAGATGGGCCAATAAGAAGATCAAGAGCAAAGAATATCAAGGACGCAATGCAAAGATTGGTGTAATCTATCTCGACCGAGCATGCCAATTTATTATACAAGAATTCACCATTTAAGATGGGATCACAAGAAGAAGAACCTGTTCCACTTCATGTGATACAAGTTACGGAGAGAAGCACAACTTAATGTTTTGAATTTTTAATATTTATGCTTATGAGCTTGTTTGACTATTTAATTTGTTGGGTTTTGCTTTTAATTATTATAAGAAGAATAAGGGTTTTGGCCTAAGTAATTTTGGGCCAGCCCATGATTGAATTTAGTTAGGTTTAGTTTTAGCTAGCACATGTTGTCCCACATTGCATAGAAATAAGAAATTTTTTCCAACCTTCTCCTATATAAAGGAGCCTCCACATATTATTTTGAGATGAATAAAGTGATGTGCAATTTTCTTTGAGAGAAAGTTTCTCTTGTAGTTCTTGATTGAACTAAAGGACTCATCAAAATTTCTTCCTTGTGACGTCCTAGCTACAATCGTGGTTCTTGAAACAAGAGTTCAACGGGTTAAGATTTGTTCCTTAACTTGATTTTGACGTTCTTGGGTTTATTTCAATTTGTTTGTGGGTTCAAGGGGGTTCAAATCCTTGCGGGTTTACATCACAAAATCGTAAGACTTTATAGCTTGATCAAACCGAGTGTTCTAAGACCTCGATACCTACTTAAGTCCATAAATAGATCTCTTAAGCTTGCACAACATGTGCTCTTGGCCATTTGTAATGAATCTTTCTGGTTGTATCATATAGATACACTCGTCAAGACTTTTATTAAGGAAAGCTATCTTGACATCCATTTTTCAGATTTCGTAATCAAAATGTGCGGCAATGGAGAGAATTTAGATAGACTTAAGCATGGCTACCGGTAAAAAGGTTTTCTCATAATCGATCCTTTCTTTCTGAGTGAACCATTTAGCAACAAGCCTAGCTTTGAAGGTTTTAACCTTTTCGTCTGCTCCTCTCTTCTTCTTGTAGATCCACTTGAATCCAATGGATTTTATCCCTTTGGGTGGTTCTACAAGTTTCCAGACCTGATTAGAATACATAGATTTCATCTCTGAATTCATAGCCCTTTGCCAAATATCTGCATATTTGTCTTTTAGTGTTTTATTGTAGTTACAGGGCTTGGTATCTAGTTCTGTTGGGATCTTGTCAAACGACTCTTCCAAGAACATATACCGATCAGGTTAATGAACAACTCTCCCACTACGACGAGGCACTACCTATGTCTGTGTACTAGCAGTAATAGGCTGTGCAGAATCAGAATCCTGTGCATCAGCACCCTGTTTTTAATTTTTACCTATCCTGATAATCCTCCTACAACTACGAGATAATGGAATATTAGTAACTTGTGGTTCCTCTTCCGTTCTATGGTATTTTCTCTCAGTTCTTTTAGAACAATTTTGCTATTGGGCATGTGATCCATAATATAATCCTCTTCTAAGAATCGGGCATTGGTGCTAACAATGACCTTCTGATCCTTATGATTATAAAATAGACCACCCTTCGTTCCCTTGGGATACCCTACAAATAAATAGACTTCTGTTCTCAGTTTCAACTTACCCGCGTTTTCTTTCAGCACATGTACTTAACACCCCCAAATCTGAATGTATTTCAGACTAGGCTTACACTTGGTCCACAATTCTATGGGAGTAAAAGGTACTGACTGAGAAGGTACCAAGTTCAGAATATAAGCCGCTGTCTCTAAACTGAGTCCCCAAAATGAATCTGGTAAACCTGAATAACTCATAATTGACCTTACCATTTTCATAAGAGTCCTATTCCTTCTTTTTGCTACATCATTCTGCTGTAGAGTGCCAGGTGCAGTCAACTGGGAGTAATCCCCTCTAATGACAAGTAGTCTTTAAATTCTCCAAAGAGGTATTCTCCACCACGATTGGATCGTAGTGATTTGATACTTTTACCTAGATGCTTCTCCACCTCCGCATTGAATTCTTTGAATTTCTCAAAGCATTCAGACTTACGGTGCATTAGGTAAATGTATCCATACATTGAGTAGTCATCAATAAAACTGACAAAATACTCAAAGCCACCTCTAACCCAGATTGTCATAGAACCACATACATCAAAATGAACCAGCTCTAATGGTTCTTTAGCTCTATAGCATTTGGCCAAAAAGAGCCTCTTGGTCATCTTACCCTCTAAGCAAGATTCAAAAATTGAAAGTACCTCCACTTCCAATGAACTCAAAGGTCCATCTGCTACCAGTCTGTTTATCAATTTTAGATTAATATGACCCATGCATAAGTGCCAAAGAAACGTTTGGTTCATTAAAAAAGAAAACTTTCTCTTATATGGTAATATAGATGTATTATTAGTTTTATTCAGTTGCAGTATATGAGATATTAGAGTAATAATATAAAAATTATTCACCAATGTACCAGAACAGATAATCATTTATTATTCTTAATAACCACAAAATTATTAAAATAAACTAAATATCCGTCTTTAGCCAATCCAAAAATGGAAACTAAGTTTCTTCTAATGTCAGGTACATAAAGACAATCTCTCAATATTAAAATTCGATCTCTACCAACTGAGAGTGACATCTCCTACTGCAACTTCTGTTACCTTGGTATTATTGCCCATATGCAGGTAAATCTTTCCATCACTAAGTTGTCGAGTTTTTTAGAACCCCTACAATGAATTACAGACATGATTAGTGGCTTCCGTATCTATGCACCAGGTGCTGGTAGATAACACCGTTAAACATGTTTTCACAACCAGTGCACAGAAATTACTCTGTTTATTTTTCTTTCTGAGAAATACTGGACATAACTTTTTCCAGTGCTAGGTCTAGTTGCAGTGAAAACATCTTTTGCCTTTTTCACACCAGTCCAGGCCCACTAACTACCCTGAAAAACGTGTCTCCCTGTTTCTAAATCTTTTTCTTCTTCATGCCTTTCGGCCCAAAGGAAGAATCTTTTTCAGAAATAAACACATTTCTTGGTATTGAAGGAATACCATTTGTAGTTAAAGTTATATCCAAACTACATTCTTAGTCAATAAAATTCAGTCCCGTAAGTTTGTTTCCTTTGAGTATTAAAGCGAGTGGGTTGAAATCTATTTTAATCCTGAGAATCACATAATTAAAAGTACCGTTAATTATGATGAGAAAAATTTTGAATTCATTTTAATTTGGTTCCATCTACTATTTTAAAAATAAATTCGCCAGCAGTCTGATAACCTGCTAATAGCATGCCACGATGGGTGGACGTCTACTATCCATCATAAAACTGGACAGTTTAATTCATTTTAATTTTACTATCTCGGCAACTGATCATGCCAAGTAAAATTAAATAGATGATATAGTTTCGGTCCAATATATAATAGCAGTGACTCATATGAGATGATACTATTTTATACGGCTAAGTGTTAACCATCACCTAATCCCAAATTAATCATTTCGCAATGAACCCTTTAGATGGAGAAGTGATCCACACCAACAATTATCCACAATTATCCCTAAAGGAGGTTTGTACTGGCGATACCGCAATTAATCTGTCCGATGGGAATGAAGGCCTTATTGCCAACACGCAGAGTTTAATTGCATCGTCTAAAAACTGGTTATGGAGACTGCAGAATTTATCTGTGAATAAATTTTCTCTCCCACCGAGATTTTTAAAACAATTTTTAGGGTTATAAAAATAAGTTTATTAATTTCGAAAGTCACACGATCTTAAAGAATCAAATATTTTTCCGTGTATACGATTTTAAAAATTCTGGTTTATCAAGCCATCTTTTCGTGTTTAAATGTGTAACAAATAAAATTTAATAAATGCACAGTTTTTCCTATAACTTCTCAGCTAAGGTAGTGATTAAAGGCATTTATTTATTTTATTTTACGTTTCACATTTTTTGAAAAATAATAATTTATTTCAATTAAACATTTCTTTATTTAATTAATTCAAAATTCTGAATTAATTCTTACATTTTTCGAAGATATTCGATGTTAAAAAAAATCATCTTAAGCGTGATATTTTCTAAAAAAATAAAATATTTAAAGTTTTTTCATTTAATTAAAATTAATTAATTAAAAAAAACTTAATTTTATTTTTTATTACAAAATATTTTAATTAAAACTAAATTTTAAATTAATTAAATTAACAGGATAAATAAAACTAATATTTATTATTTACACAGTTAATATATATAAAATAAATTAAATACAAAATAAATAAATAAATTTTAATTTTATGATTAAATCGAAACTCTTAAAAATTTCAGTCTCTTGTGAAGAAATAAATTTCATGTTATCCAGATAACATCAGAATTTCTTGATATCTAATAAATGATATCAATCAAAATATAATAGCCTTGAACAAATCCAAATCCATTGCGCCGCTTGAGTTTCCACCGAATTTTGTGCTGGAATCACACTGCATCGTTTGATTCAGTTTAGAAACCGCTGCTGTTTTGTTTGGAATAAAAAACTGCCGCTTTGGAGAACAGCGCGTATGTTTGTTTGAATAAAACTGCAGCCAACCAACACAGTCTGGAATCGCGCCACATATTGCTCCGATTTTGAACGCTGCAACAGTTATTTGGAATTCACGGCTGGTTTGGTGGGTTGCTGAGTTGGCGATTGCGCTTCAGTTTGCTGTGATTTTTAGGAAACAAATTCTTTCAAAACAGTGTTCCAACCAGCGTGAAACAGTGCCTGGGATTGGAAACAAAAAGCTGTTGTACTGACCGCTGCCTTAAGACTGCTGCTGTGCAGTGTTCAAAACAGTGTTTCACATATACAAAAAAGTGTTCAAATAGCGCCTGGAAAAAAGCTGTTTCCTGTTTTCCTTTTAAAGATTGCACAGCACTTGGAAAATCGCTACTATGCCTGGCTGTTTAGGAACACTGCTGCACCTTTTCTTCTTTTCTTGATCTTGAAAAAAACGCAGCAGCTTGCTGCTTCAATGCCGCCCCACCCTTTTTTTTATCTTTGAAAAAAAACAAGGTTACCGCAGCACTCAGAGCCTCGTTTGGCTGTTTTTGCTTGAAAATAGCCTGCTGTGTGCTTGAATTCGGCGTTGCTTTTTGCCATTTGAAACTGGCGGCTTTGCTGTTTGAAGATAGCACCTATTGTTGCGTTTAGGAAACTGGTTGTTTGCCTGTGATCTTCACCTTGTTCGTCATTCTTTTTATTTCTTAAATTTTATTTTGATAACATAAAATAAAAAAAAACTAAAAATCAAAAAAATAATTTTTACATTGATTCTATGTCTCTGTAGAGTTCACAATTAATATACCACGATCAACCTTCGTGGTTAAAAAAAATTTAAATCATCATTCACGCATTTAATTAAACATGAAAATAAATAATGATCATAAAATCGGGATTTAGAACGCCTGCAAAACAAAGTTAGCAACAGTTTTAAAACTACTCGGCCCCGATAAATTGTAAACAAAAAACAAAACGGTTCTGATACCAATTTGTTGGAGGCAATACTGCTAATATTATTATTTTTGCAAATAATTTTTAGTAAAAAATTAACTGGACGAGCAAACGCCAAAACGGGCTCCAGATAAAATTTTTGACAACGAATGATCAAAATAAAACTCGTGCAACCAAAGTTAATTTAGAAGAATACTTTTTGTCGACTGATTCTTCAACTACGATTTGATTTCGAGTTGAAACTCCTGTCAGATCTTCTACTGTATTCTTCTACTGTGGAGTAATTATGAGTAAGACTTCTAATGGAACACAGATACCTACCAGCGGTTTCTGTAATTATGGAAAGACGCAGCGGTTTCTACAATTTACATAAAACACTGAATTACAGATCACACCACCAAAGAACTATAATTGCACTTTGACCCATAATCTCAAGACCTTCTTGCATTGAGCTTCTGTTATTAAATGCTTATTATTTTTTCTAACGTTAAGATTCTCGATACCTACCAATTAAATTTAATTACTGAAAAATTAATTTAATCGGCATCTTAATATTCCTTAAGCCCTTCCGCTTAACTTATTTGATCACCGGATAATCAAATCCACCTGTACGGTTTGGCCTGGTCAAAACTTATAAATTTTTTTAAGGGGGTATTGTCAATCCCGATCTTTCGGGACGTGAATTCCGTTAATAATTAATATTTTCTATATAAATAATATCGCCATCCAACTCATCGGGAATATAGACCGATATAAGATCGCGTCTACTAATAAATCAAAATAACGAATATTAAATATATGTAAATTAATAATTATTTCAGAATTAAGAGGATAAGCACTATTCATAATAACCTTGAAGTGTGAATTAATTTATATAGTCAGTACAAAATTAATTATCCCAAATATCCCATTCAATACACACAAAGTGTACTAGCACAGAGAGTCGGAACAATAGACGACGCTATTATCTATTTTCCGTAACCAAGACATACATACTAAAATTCTGTACTACAGTCGTACCGATGGTATGTCTATTTTCATCTAAATTGTGAACATAAAACTTATATTTTGTAAGAACCTAAAATTTGATTTTCTGTGTGCAAGCCGTACTCTACATACCAGATTAAATATTATATAGAATATCGGACATCCATGTATAACATTAAAGAAATGATACACATACATTGATTATAAAGATGGGAAGGCTGAAACCTTCAAAACCAGACTTCTTGTTAAAGGGTTCACTCAGAAAAAAGGGATCGACTATGAGGAAACCTTTTCACCGGTAACCATGCTTAAGTCTATCCAGATTCTCTTATCCATTGCTGCACATTTCCAACACAAAATCTAGTAAATGAACGTCAAGACAGATTTCGTTAATGGAAGCCTTGACGAGTGTATCTATATGATACAAGCAGACGAATTTATTACAAAGGGCCAAGAACACATGTTGTGTAAGCTTAAGAGATCCAATTATGGAGTTAAGCAGGTATCGAGGTCTTGAAACACTTAGTTTGATCAAGCCATTAAGTGTTATGGTTTCAATTAAAGCCTGGATGAGTCCTGTGTGTACAAGAAGCGTGACAGAAGCGTGGTGATTTTTTTAGTACTAAATGCAGATGATATCTTGCTCATCGAAAATGATGTGGTGGAATTATCTACGGCTAAAGTATGGTTATCTAGGCACTTCGATATGAAGGACTTGGGAGAAGACAGTCACATCATTGGGATCAAGCTTGTGCGAGATCAAGAACAAAGGATGTTAGACTTATCGCAACCAAAATATATCGATGATATCCTTGCTCATTTTACTACATGATTCCAAGAAAGGGTTTCTCCATTTCAGGCATTGAATCATTTTATCCAAGGATTAGTGTCCGAAGACACCTAATGAGATAAAAAATATGAAGGCAGTTCCTTATGCTTCGGTAATAGAAAGCCTCATGTATGCTATGTTTTGCACTAAACCGGACATCTGCTTTGCCGTTGGCATGGTTAGTAGATATCAGTCTAATCCAGGATAGGAGTATTGGACTGCGGTAAAGATTAAAATTAAGTACCTGAAAATGATTAAGGATTATATGTTGGTTTACTAGGCAGACAGTCTAATACCCTTGAGGTATACATGTTGGGAATGTATACTAAAAAGTCATACTTTTTATGTATTTTATTCTGGATCCCATGCATATTAATGAGAAATAATTTGAGATGATTTTGTATTTATGATTTTATATTTATATTTGTGATGTATGAATGCATAGTCCGTATATTCTATCCAGTATTTGGCTCGGTCCGTGCTGCACGAAAGATCGGGTCAAAAGTTCTGATAGATTATACAAGTAGGCTCACAATCGCAATGGACCCAGACATTCTATTGGTACGATTGTAGAACATCGTTATAGTAGCTGATTTTGGCTAGGTCGAACGGATCAAATTTAAGTTTTGAGGATTTGATGTTCGAGCTCGATGTGTTAGTACACTTGGAGTGTGTTGAACGGGATCAACGAGATGATTAATTCTATACTGACTATATGAATTGATCCACATCCCATATTATTATGTATTGCACGAACTCTTAATCCCGAAGTGATTGCTTAATTGTGTTCAGATGATGTACAGTACTTTGAGTCATTAATGGTTGAGATTTTCTCCATGAGATCAACAATACCGATGAGTTG
>JAOTRH010483697.1:0-25088 GCA_034768845.1 Heliamphora exappendiculata | reverse complement strand
GGCCAATCCAATTGTAATTGAATCTGCTATTGAAATCTGGATTTCCATGGCCAATGAAATTCACAGATTCCAACACTATGTTCCACCTGTGGATTCATATTCTCCTTTATCTTTTTTATCCCAATTCTATACAACATCCTCATAAATGTCATCCAAGTTAATTGACTCAGACTTTTTCGTTTTTGGCATCATAATGCCAGACTTTTCCTTGGACCTGTCCTTATACATCACTTGTTCATTGAAGAGCACATTTTTGCTTCTAACAATTTTTGATCATCTCAGAATCGGTAGCCAAATTCATCATTACCATAACCAATGAAATAACATTTTTTAAATTTTGATTGGAACTTACTTCTAGCGTTAGATTCTATGTGAACATACAAGGTGTAACCAATTAATACTTTCAAAAAAGACAAATTTACCTCATTTCAGCTCCAGACTTCTTTTGAATTTTGAGACGTAGTGAAATTGACGGTCCACGATTCAACAGATAGGCTGCAGTGTTCACTGCATCAGGCCAAAAATATTTTGGCAGCTCAAAATGCAATCTTATGCTCCTGGCATGCTAATTTAGAGTTCTAATTATGCGCTCAGCCATGCCATTTTGCTATGCCATTTTTCTATACAAAACTCTTTGAATCTCCCGTATGTGTACTCTCCTCTATTGTCTAAGCTCAAACACTTCAACTTTAGGCCCGTCTCAGTTTCAACTAGGGCTTTCCACTTCTTAAATACTTCAATACGTCAAACTTGTTCTTCAGAAAGTAAACCTATACCTTCCTACTTAAGTTGTCAACAAACGTGTTGTAATACCGTGAGCTTCCAAGATATGCAACTAGGAGGATCCCTCTAAGTCTATATGCATCAATTTCAGCCCATCAAGTTTTAGCGTCCTGCCTTTTTTGAAGAAACTAACTTTCCTCTATTTCCCAAAGAAGCAGCCTTTACACAAATCAAATTCCATAATTTTTAAACTCGATAACTTACCCTTTGACTGTAGAATTTTATCCCTTTCTCACTCATATGCCCTAGTCTCTGATCCCAAAGTTTCGTGTCGATCCTACCATCGACAATTGCTAATGTGTCCCTTGTATTTGAAGTCCTATACAATGTGCTTGTTTTTATTCCTTGAGCCACCACCATAGCTCCCTTGGTGATCTTCTATGTGCTACCAACAAAAGTCACTAAGTGCTCCTCAACGTTAAGTTACCTAACTAAAATCAAGTTTCTCATTAGTTTAGGCACGTGTCGTACCTTGTGTATCATCCATACTGACCCATTTGGCAATTTGACATGGATATCGTCGGTGCCCCCCAATATTCAAAGTCTCCCTATATGCCAAATACACATTTTCAAAATCATCAGCTACGTAGTTCTTGATGATTTTTCGATGAGTCGTAGTGTAAAATAAAGCTCCTGAGTCAAACACCAAGAGTCAATAGGGCTATCAACTGAAAGAAGCAAGGCGTCATGTACATTCTCTGTCACAGCATTGACATATTCATTCTCAACCTTCTTCTTCGGTTCTCTACAATTCTTTTTTGATGTGACCGATCTTGCCACAATTCTAAACACTAAAGTTGTCGCCCATATTTGCATTTACTTCTACCCCTTCTACTTTGATTTTGATTCCTATTAGTATCTCTACCCATTGTTTCGACATTTAATGCTGAACCTATATTAGATCTAGAGTCAAACACCTCACCGAGATCTTTCCTGCATCCCTCCTCTCGCTTAAGATCGAATCCCTAATATTGTTATACTTTAATTTGTTATTCCCAACAAAATTACTTACTGTCGTTCTCATTGCTTCTCAACTGTTCGTTAATGAAGTTAAGATAATCAAAGCACGGATCTTGTCTTCAAAATCAATCTCAACATAAGACAATTGGTTTGTAATGGTACTGAACTCATTTAAATATTGTGCAACAGAAGTACCCTTAGCCATCTTAAGATTAAACAGTTTCTTCATAAGATTTACCTTATTATTTACGAAAGGTCTTTCATACATACTCGATAGGGTTGCTATTATGTATATCGTAGTCTTCTCTTTGATCGCGTTGTGCGCCACTGACTAGGACAACACCAGCCGGATAACTCCCAGCACTTGCTTGTTGAGTAAAATCCATTCTTCATCATTCATGCTCTCTGGCTTCTCACCCAAGAGCGACAAGTGTAATTTCTTCCCATACAAATAATCTTCGACTTACATTCTCCAATATCTGAAATCTGATCCATCAAACTTCTTAATTCTTGCCGATCTTCTTTCTTCTGCCATGTGTATTCTTTAATCCTCCTAATCAGGAGCTTTGACTACTTACTGGGGATTAGAGCACGATCTCTAATTCCATCAAAGATTATTGAAGAATGTATAAACCTTGGAATACGAACGAAAAATAGAGAAAGACAATCGCACAATCAAGACAAGGCGAGTTATGTGGTTCGACAAATCGTGCTTATACCCATAAGGCTCACACTTTTACTATATTTCTTAGAAGAATACATGGGAAGGGTTTTTTTGAGGAGATGAATACAAGAAAATCACAAAAAAACATAAAACATAAAACATAATGGTTGTTGCAAACCCTAGCAGCCTCTAATAGGTGCATCCCCGCACAGACCGCTCGAACGGTCATCGAGTGATTTTTTACTCTTCTCGATTTTTCACCTGCAGAGTGCTCACTACTCGAGTGGTCTATCCACCACTCGAGCGTCCTGTTTCTAGACCTTATTTTCTTCACATCTCTGACAATAATCAGGTAATGTGACCTTTTCAGTAAGAATATATATTATTTTTATATATTTTTATTGTTAAGAGCTTGAGTATTTGTAATTGGTTCTATTAAGAAATTGAGAGTTGGATTGAATTTCTATTATCACAATTCACAAATGTGTTCATTCTAAAAATAAAATAAAATAAGTGTTCTTTTGCGCAAACAAAATGTAACTAAAATTATTGCAATGAAAAATAGAGTGTTTAAAAAATTGAAAAAATCGAAGAGCTGGTCTGAACTAAACCAATATGTGCGAATTGGTTCAGTTTTATTTTGAATTAGTTTGGTTTCGATTCTAAAAATATGTAAACCGTAGGCCACGGATTAGTTCACGAATTTTACTCCACGATTTCAGTTCTGAATCGAATAGGACCGTAATATTTAATCTAATATATATTTATATATATAATATAACATATTTATATAATATAAATAATTAAATATCACTTAAGTGACAGTAAGGGTATTAAATATCGGCCGTGCTATTTTTTTGTGCTGAAATGAGTTATTTTTTATGCTGTTGATATTAGTTGCAAATTTTTTTTTTGCTGAACATGAGTTATTTTAGTGTTTTTTATGCTGAAAATATGAGTTGTTGAAAATTTTATACTGTTGACATTAGTTACTATTTTTTGCTGAATATTAGCTTCTGAATTACTATTTTATTTTGCTACTACTCTACTGTTATGATTTATGTTTATGGAGCTCTACTGTTTTTTTTTTATGTAGTTCTATTTTTTTTTTAGCAATATATATTAATGGAACCGTGATTTTAAATCGGAATCGAACCGTCAATAATAGGTTTGGTTTAGATTAGTTTCATAAATTTTACAGTTTGATTTAGTCTTAAAATTACTAGAATCGTAAGAATCAATTTAATTTTTAATTTTATTTAAAATTGATTCAAACCGAATCATGTACCTCCTAAATGAAAAATATTCCGTGATTAGTACTATTTAAAGAAAAGTTACACTTTTTATACGTCAAAAGCGGGTATTTGTAAAAGCAACCTATCATCTTCTTCTTATTTAATATGAGAATAAGGGATCGATGTTCAATGGATGATAAAAGGTTGTGACGTGAATCATTGTTTTGTAACATGAAAAGGGTATCTTTGTGTTTTAGTATATTAATTAATGTAAATTAAATATGAATTTATATATAACACACGAACCAATTTTTTAGTATGATTGCAATAAGTGGTAGCGGTGGCGGTGGATATGCATTATATTATATACTTATTGAATAATAAGTTTACGTTTGGATTAAGTTTTTTTAAAATTTTTAATTTTTTAATTTTTTAATTAAAAATATAAATATAAAAAATGTGAAAAAAATCATCTGAAAACAAATTACGTAAATTTTTTTTAAAAATTTTAAATGAAAAATTTTTAAAAAAAATTAAACCAAACAAATGCTAAATTTGAAACTCACAATAGTCACAAAATATAATGTAATATCAATAATCAACTTATTAATTCAACAATGCTAGCTAGCTAGCTAGGTACACTTAAACATCCTAAAACGTTTATTAACAACTCACAAATGATGGTGGCGCCACATCACTTGGTGTGGTTCCACCACTACGATTTGTTACTAAACTTTTTTAGTACACTTTTAAAAGGTTGATCTGACAATTAGTTTAAAATTATTATTATTATTTATTTTTTATATTGTTAGTTAAAATATTTAATTAATTTTAAAGTAAACTATTCGGTAAATTAGTTTAAACTTTTTTTAAAAAAAAATTGGTTTACTGAGTAAAATTTTTATTTTTTTCTATTTAAATTAGATAATATTATCTTTCTATATAATTGGTCATAGCAATTATACGTAGTTGACATAAATTATAAATAAGTTATTTAACATTTATACTATCTTATAAAAAAAGAACACCCATTTAGTGTTCCTTATTTTTAAAGTTGTATGAA
Source organism: Heliamphora exappendiculata (assembly GCA_034768845.1). Lineage (NCBI taxonomy): Eukaryota > Viridiplantae > Streptophyta > Magnoliopsida > Ericales > Sarraceniaceae > Heliamphora > Heliamphora exappendiculata. The sequence goes on along the minus strand of JAOTRH010483697.1, from coordinate 20,383 downwards.
TATTTTATATTTCCTAAATTACCATTAACAACTACATCTCTGTCATTCTCCTTCTTTCTCTCAAGAAATCACCTGAAATTGCTCACTCACTCTCTCTTTTTCTCTACAAGATAATTATCAAATTTTTTCTCTATTACTTAATTTAAAAATTATAACTACTTTATATCTGTACACGCATGCGTATACAAACTGCTAGTGTGTATTATTGTATTTAAGAATAATTTTTTTTTATCAAACAAGCAATATTAACTTTTTATATTTTGTAGCCAAAAAACTAAAAAACTTTGAATTGCCAATCAGCCAGAGTATTAACTAACATTTCCTCTCATTGATAGTCCAAACAATCAACCATAGGAACAGGAGAGTAACTATCATGCCTTGTAAACTCCATTTTGAAGCTTGACAAAGTGCATGGACTAAATAATAGGTGTTATGGACAAAGTGACATTAATAGCATCCTCTTCCTCTTCCTCTTCCTCTTCCTCTACACACACAATAATAAGTAGGCGGACAATATAAGGGGTGCATATATAAGAGTCATAGTCAGTGCATTGGTGGACATATATATATAGAGTCGAGCAATTTTCAGGCCACTGGCTAGGGTTTAGGCCTCATGCATGTTGAGGGTCCCCAAACACAACATGCTTGACCCTACAGCTGCTAATCACAACTGTGTAATTCATTTTTCTGTGGACCACTATATATATATGTATATATATATATATACTTATATCCACTCTATATTATTAAAGAGTTGGTCCTACATTCTTTCAATCTTCGTTCCATATGAAAAGACACTATTGCCTTTTACAATTCATTTTTTTACCTCTTTTACGGTGGCAGTTTTGTTCACTTCACGTGGTTAAAATTCAACGCTTATATTTTATAATTGTGATTTTCAAAACTTACATGGGTGGTGCTTAGTATTACTGAAATTAATAATTTAGATTGTAATTTATAGCAAAATTTGTAAACGCTTAGGAAAAATTATGACTTATAGTTGAAATAGAAAAAAAAAATTATAAATTATAGCAGAAGTTGTGTATTTTTAAAAAAAAACTTATAACTTGTAACTAAAATTAATAACAGAAAGTTAAAAGCTACCAACAGTAATTTTGCAAAACACCTATATATATATATATATATAGCTTCTTTTTCGTAAAGAAAACTTTATTAAACTATACATCCAAAACTATATTTTCCTAACATCAATTGAAAATAATCTCTACTAAATTATACTACTACACAATTATAACAAATAATTACATAATTCAAGTCGCACCCAAATCACTCACAACTTTACATCACTTCTTCTTTCTTTGAAAAAATACTTGAGACACATAATCCTAATTACAAAAATCACATTCATATGCATTCTTTCGACTAAGATAATTTGGCTCCAGTTCATGTTTTTGTACATGTAAGTCGTCATTTTACTATTCTTTTTTTTTTTTGAGTGACAATGCTTACAACACATTGTATAATAATTACATTAGTAGAGAATCATCGTTCCAAGGGCCTACAACACGTTGGAACTAGCTCAAATTTTCTTTTTTGTCTTTTGAAATGGAACCCACAGGGCCACGTCATTAACCACAATTAGGGGTCCCACAATTCTGAAACTCCAACGTGCGATGCCGAGTTGAGGCCCGACCGCCACCAATGGGAAAGAGAGTGATACCACCGCTGGATCTTCCCTACTATTTTGTTTGTTTAGTAATGCCCACGTATTTTAAAATTTTTTGTAGAATTTAAATTTCAGAACAATTTTTTAAATAAATTGTCAACATAAATAGCATTTTCATTTCATTATTAAACTTTCTGTCCTCCAAATTCCAACATAAATAGTTTATGTTTGTGAAAAAAGAAATTGAAGTTCAAAACAAATTGGGAAAATTTTGAAAATATGTTCAATTTGTAGCTTTTGAAACTTTTGGTATGAGTATTTTAAAATATTTAAAATAAATAATATTTTCTAATCTAACGCAAAAGGAAAAGATTTGTCAACTGAAAAATTAAACTAAATAATAATTTAAAACAAAAGGAAAAGAAAACCATCCATCACAAATGAGAAAGAAATTTAAAAAAAAAAAAAAAAAAGGAAAAAGAAAATGACTTATTGTCCACTCTATCCCTGACCTGGGAAATCACTAACATGGCTAGTATAGTATTCTTCTTTCATATTCATCTCCCAACGGTAATAACTTTTCAATCCCATTCCACCATCAGTTATTTGTTGTGGAAGCAACAGAAACAGAAAAAAATTAAAAAAAATAAAGAACAAAACCAAAGTTGAACAACTCACTCACTCCCCCACTGACCCATGATGGAAATTAACAGGAAATCCGTTTCGAAAAGCAGGTGACCATATAAGCATATCTGCATCTACAGGACAACAATCAATCGAAGAGATTCTGCATATGAGAATGCTTGATACCCAACTTCTGTCTCGAAAATTATATGTATCTCTATCTCAATGCATTGAAAGCCGTTGATTCGAGTGAGAATTTTAAGGCATGGTGATATTGTAACGTGTCTAACGGTTTTTAATGTATTAGAACATAGAGACATGTAATTTTTGGGACAGGTGATCCATTGCCCACAATGCGAACCCCTTTGTAGTCCAGAAGTCCGGCTTGTCTGTAACTTTCAATGGAATCAAATAAAGTTTCTTCCAATGGTCTGTAACTCCAATCCAGCTTCTGCAATTTCCCAGAGCTGACGTTAACTTCCTCCTTTCCCTCAATAAATCTAGTAGTGGAAAAATGAATGAAGCAGCTAATTTTCCAGGGGTGAAAAACCCAACAAATCGTAAACCACAGTAATAACTCAGGTACATTTTGTGACGAATCATAACAAGAAATTTAACTAAAATGACACAAATCATTTACCAACTAATATCTAGTCTATTATACTTGATGAGTAAAGAGAGGTGACGTGACAAACCACGTGAGTTCCCCCATGGAAGCACACCAAAGACCCTCTATAAAAGCCTAAAGGTCGAGAAACACCGCTCTAAAGTCCTCCTCCACCCCTAACAAAAAACCCTGTATCTCATTATTTTCTTCTACTATAAGAGATCTGAACTGATTGTATCGGAGGGTCTGGCCACACCACACTGGTGCTATCTAAAGACTAAACTCGTTTTGAAGGTTATTCAGATTGAGCTCAGCCATACGAAGAAAAATCCTTAAATTACTGGACTCATTCCCACAAAAGTGGTCCTATAACAGAAATATCCTCCTATACGAATATAAATTATGGAGACAGGAACTTACTTCTTGGGATAATTGTAGTTAGGGTAAATGCTTCTGATTAGATCCACCAGGTCTTTTGACCTCATCATGTGAGCCATGCATATGCACCTTCCTTGAGTTCAGGCTTCTCATATGCCAATAGAAGTGCTTCAGCTACATCACGTGCATCTACTATTGGCCGCAACCTGTTTTCCAATTCATCATATCCCTCTGTATGGCATGAGGCAAAATGCCAGGATTGTGAGAAGTAATGACCTTAGGTGCTTTCATTTTTCGGGGTGAAAACCACTTTTAAAGAAGAAAGAATCTCTGCCAGATGACTAGTGACAAAAAGCATATTGATAAGGAGTGGCATAGAATTCTCAGCATATAACAATGTCTCACCGAGAGAGAATATTACAAATGCTCCGGGGAGACATGATCTCCATCTGACAGTCAATTTGCTGCCATGATGCTATTTTGAGTGTCATCTTGGAATGTGTGGAAATCCAATCAAATAAAAAAAACTTTCTACACAAAATGTCATCTTAGTTTACCTGGCCATGGAACACACTAGACTGAAATGTGTGATAAGCGTAGCCCAATGTCACATGCTAATTCATCTTAAATCCACACACCAAACAACCCCCAAGGCCAGAACGTACTGACCAAAAATATGACAACGGATGTAAATGGAAGATTAATGTACCATTTTGCATCACTTCATTGCAATACATTTTGCATTTTTTAAAGAAAGCAAAAGAGCAGATTATACAATTGTACATTTCTGTGCATCCTCGTGAAGAATTATGTGCACACTGGGGCTTACCCCACAACTCAATGCAAAATATCTAGGTTGGGAGCAAAACCTAGGATCTTAGTTTAGGACCATCGGAACCTATAACTTGGAGGCAATAGTTGAGGATCATCAAAGATGTTTGTGTAACCTTGCTCGATTGGATTAACTCCACTTAATTAGCCTTAAGATGAAGAGAGTAATTAACTAAGGCTCGGGACACCTTGAAGCTCATATGATCCTATCATAGCATGATAGCGAAACCACGAAACTACCAGAATCATTCCATGATACAACCATCAAGGTCTAATACTTGATATGGCAAGTAGATAGAAATACAAAAGAAAGGTCGAACGGGGAAGCGTCACATGCCCAATGCGAGCCGTCCTCCTACAGTCGAGGTTGTCCTTTTAACAAGGACATCAATCTTTGCCCTTTGATCTTCTAGCACTGCAGATTGGGTGGGATTCTTAGGGATCTGAATGCCCTTCAGGAGGAGGAGGAGGAGGAGGAGGAGGAGGAGGGCAGTTTCTTGGCCGATGCGATTCTTAGCATTGCAAGTGAGCACCACTCTTCCACAGTGGAGTTGAATGGGGATGGGTGGAGTTGAGTTGAATGGGTGGAGTTGAATGGGATGAATGGGGATGGGTGGAGTTGAATGGGGATGGGGTGATCGGAGTAGACTATCCATGAAAATGCTAGGCACTTGGTCTTTGAGAACGCATGATGTGATATGATCTGTAAGAAAAGAATGATGGCCTAATTTGTTACATGGAAAATTGCTAACTATTTTTTAACGGGCGTGGTTAAAAATTATATAATGTATAAATATTTATACAAATTATATTAATATTTATAAAAATAATAAATTTTACATTAAAAAGTATATTAATATTAAAAAAAAATTATTTTTATTAAGTTATTAATTAACGGGCTAGAATAACCCTTCTTATGTAAGGATAATCTAATTTGTTATATCATGCAGTAGTAGTGGGGTTATTTCTATAATTTTGCATGCTATATTTGAAGAATCTATATATAAGAGTTGATTCTTTCATTTGAGTATGTGAGAAACATTAAGTTGGTTGGTGGGCTTCGACTTCAGGTATCCCTTCCTCTTCTCTCCATCATTCTTTTTTCATCCTTTTTTTTGTCTATGTAAAATTGTTAGATAATTTAATATATATTATTGAATTCATATTCTAACAGTTTAAATTTTTAAAAAAGTTAATGACTTAATATAGTATCAGAGTTTTAGTTTCATGAGATCTTAAATTCAAGTCTCGTAATATATTTTTCTATTATATTTGTTACTATGCACGATGTGTGTCAGTGCACCTATTCAGTTTATTCGTCTTTCCACGTGTGAAATAGGATCGCACGCGAAGAGGAGTGTTAGATAACTTGATATACATTATTTGACTAATTTTCTAACCGTTTAAAATTTTAAAAAAATTGGTGACTTAACAAAAAATCAAGACCCCGTAGAAGTTATGGACTTTTTCCTCCCATTTTCTCTCCTCTAATCTCTTTTGGATTTAGGGCTCTTAGTATACTTTAGAAATTTTCCTTTCTCAATCTCTCAATCATATGTCCGATATATTCAAATATATGTGGATTTTAATAAAATGAATAGATCCCAGTTCGTTTGATCTTCTACTTTTCTGTTGTTCTATCTTTTTCTCTTCTTGCTGCAACAACCATTGCTATTGTCGCTTTCTTTTGTCGTTGCTGCTTTTCTTCCTTCCTTCTTTGCATCGTGCCTCTTCTCTCTTCTCCGACTGGTTTTATTGTGCTACGACTACAGCATGCTCGAGTTGTTCGATTAAATTCCTACGAAGAAGAAGCTACTTGTTGCGAGCGTGTTTCTATCCTACATGCTATACATACGTTTGGTATGCCATTAGCTTCCAAAAACTTAAGGGCAATTGATAAAAAATGTCGAAAGGCTATAAAGGTCACAAAGCTACAACAAGCACATAGGTTTTGCTTGCTTCCTACTCGTTTTTTATACTTTTAGACATAAACAAGGAAAAAGGAGATTCTAGAATTTGGGGAGAGAGAGAAAGAGAGAGAGAGAGAGGATAGAAAGCAATTAAAAAATTGAAATTTATTATTACTGATGCCTAACGTTTACAGTTTTTTTTTATTTACAATAAATAAAAAACATAATTTTGTTTATTTTTATAAAAAAACAAAAACATGTTTGGCACATAGATATTTGAAAAGCGTTGATTGAAACTTGGAGGTTGGGAATAAATGAAGTAGTTAAAGGTAGTAACCAAAAGTGCTAGCCAGTAGAGGTGTGTCCAACCAATATAAAAATGGATAGTTTTGCCCATGGTTTGGTAGGGTGACGGGTCTCTTGAACTTTTTTTCTCAAATAGTGGTCGGGTTACAGATCTTGAATATAGCTACCGGTCGAACCTAGCTCGACTAACAAATATTTAATTTTATAAATTTTTTAATTTATTATAAAATTAGGTTGCATATTGCTATGGTATTTTTGTGTGAACACTACGGAATTTGAGACTATATGTGGTTTAATTGATAAATTCATGATATTTTGAGTTTAAAATTTATTAAAAATAAATATTTATAATAAAAAAAGACTTATAATTGATTAAAAAATAAAACAATCTCAACAAAAAAAGTTTAAAATAAGTAAGTTCAAACTGTCAAACCACACCCACCGATGAACCCGTTAAACCCATGGGTCCAAAACCACCAAACGCATTAGTCGATTGTAGGTGAAAAAATTAAAAATTAATACATGTAATCGGGTGATGGGTTAGAGATCAACTCAATATGACCTGACTAATGGACGACCCAATTAGCCGATAATGATAACAAAAAATAGTTGTGGTAGTTGAAAATTGTGATCGGAAGCAGTGACCGTATGTAGTTGTCAAAAGGAATGATTAGAGATTATGACTAAAGGCGGTAATCAGATGTGGTGGTCAGAAACAGTGGTCGAACTTGGTAACTAAAAATGGTAGTGGAAGGTGGTGAGAGAAGAAAGATAGAATAAAAATTTATTTACAAAACAAGTAAAAATATATTTTTTCTGTTTATAAGAATTTAGTAAATTTTGAAAACTGTTTATATTTTTTTTTTTAAAAAAATAATTATTAAACACATTTTTATTTACAATTTATAAAAAAATTATAAACAAAAATAAAAATAAAAAATATAAACATTACCGAACGTGACCTAAGTGATTCTCATTTATCATAACCAAAATGGGGTATTATGCAAATAGCAATATTGGAGTAGCTTTTGCAGCACCTCTTGAAACTTGAGGACAATTTTTCTCCAATATGGAGGAGTTAATGTAATATGATTTACAAAAAAAGAATAATTACCTAATTTGTTATTATATATAGTAGTAGGGTTATTTTTACAATTTTGTATTTATCGTTTGATGAGTCTCTATATAGGAGTATAGGACCTTATTCTCAAGAAGGGAGGAAGCAAAATGTGAGAAATCCTATGGTGATTGGTGGACTTCGGTTTTATGTATCCTTCCCTCTTCTCCCCCTTCTCTTGTCTTGTTTTGGATTTAAGGCCTCTAGAAGTTTTGCATTTTTTGTTGCTTTTCTTTCTCCTCTTTTCTCCTTGATTTAAGGCCCCTAGGAGACTTTACGATTTCTCTCATTTCTTGTCTCTGTCTATCCCTCAATCTTCTATTTGCTGAATTCAAACGTAGATTTCAGACAATAGCTTATTTTATTTATATAATTTTCCAAGTTACATCACCACCAGAGGTGGAAAAAATAAGAGCTAAGAATCCTGAAAGAAAATAGGATGGTGACAGTTGTCTCTGAGAGAGAAAAAAGATCCTAGGGTTAAGGTTGATGTCATCATTAATGAGGGGACCCCTTTATATAGGGGTTGAACCATGAAAGGGGAACAATTCGCATGGGACGCAAGGCGCATCCCTTTAGTTCAGCATTTCCTCAGTTGTCTATCAATTTCCATCTCAAGTATCAAACCTTGATGGTTATATCACTCGATGGTTGTATCATTGAATAATAGTGGCCTTTGTGATATGTCGCCGTCTTGCTATGATATGAGCTCCAAGGTGTTAGAAACGTTGGTCAATCGACTTCTTTATCCTGAGGCTAATCAAGGAAGAGCCAATCCAACCACGTTAGCCAAGCAAACTTAATGATCTTAAACTAAGTCTCTAACCTCCAAGTATCAAGTTCTCTTGATGGTCTTGGGGGAGATGATGAGATCCTAAATCTTGTTCCAAACTTTAAATATCATATGAGTCGTGGAGCAGTCCCCCGTTCTGTGCATGATCCCATAAAAGGATGCAAAGAAACGTATGATCTTGTGACCACACGATACATATGGTACTACTTTTGCCTAAATGTTAGTTTGGCGGGAAAGCTATTAGTGCACAGGGCCTTGGCTCGCTCGTAACTTAAGTGCGTGAATCACCATGCATCGTGTGGTTAGAGGGCCATTTGTAATGCTAGGGAGCCAACGCATGCTTGCCAAATACTGCAAATGGAAGTGATATGGCGAACAAGTGTCCAGACCCAAACATATAAACATGCATAACAAAAATAAGATCTGTGTATAAATATATTACTTCTACTTGAGAAAACAAAATAATACAGGTCTGATTAAATTAGGCACCTTTCAAAAGCTTAATGAGGAACAAACTGCTAGCATTACTCGTGGACCGGAGCATTGGCCCCAAAATAAGGCTTGGACAGAGTGTCACGACATCGAGCCCATATACTTTTGAAATCTCCAAAGCTTCACTTTCTGCTTCTATTTTGGAAAGAGAGTACCAGTTCTAGGACAAAGAACCACGAAGTCCATATAAATACAAAAATATTGGCACAACTACAAAATAGAAAATGTTTGAATAACATCAAGAAGAAATGCACTACAATCACAATGTAAGCGCCAGAAGTATAAGTTTAAAGTTAGCTTGTTTAGTTGATTACATTAGTTCTTTCGCAGAATTTCTTGTTATAACAACAAGTCTCATTCTTCACTCGACCCTTGGGCTAGCCAGGGTTTAAGGAAACAGCAACTACATAAGATATAAACATCGTTCGCTTAACATTTGCTTCACAACATGCCTTCAATACATTATGCGTATCCTTTATAGCTGGCTCAATTAATTATACCAGTATCAAAGCTATAAGATAATATAGAAGGAAAAGAAATCACTGGACTAACACAATAAAGTCCCATGGAAGTAAAACATATGTTGATTACACAAAGGTCATCACGCGTCAATTGTGTTAATTTATTAACCGAGATATCTCCTGTAAGGTGCCTCTTTACTTGTGGACACTTTCCTTGCACAAATGCAGTAGGGAGGTCACTACAATCAACACGTCCACAGTTATAAGCAACCTTATGGACTCAATTTAAGAGAGGAACCGTGCAAAATATCAGCAATTCCCCCAAGTAATGCACCATAATGGAGCCTTGGAGTGGTGAGAAGTTGCCAAAGGTTCATGCACTTTATTGGATGAGTGCACGTAAACAAGCTATTATAGTAAGATGTACTCCAGAACTTGTAATATAGTAACATTACCAGGTAAATGAATGGATGTAGATCCATCAGCAGAAGGAGAAGTAATATTTTTGTTACAAGCAATTATGATTTTTTGTGGGAAAACAAATATATGAACTTTAGTGTACTAGAAAAGAGAAACGTGTGAATGGAATGGGGATAACTATATATTGAGTTTGTCTTGAACTTTCCAAAACAGTGGCTAGCGCTAGCAGAGCACTCGAGCGTCGAAACTCTAAAAGCGAGGGCTAGCAGAGAGCTCAAGCACTAGGGCGATAGAACCAAGCGCTAGCAGGGCTCTCAAGTGCCGCACCGTTTAGGGACTTGCAGTATATGGTACTAATACGTGCTCGTCAAGCACCGCCACAGCGACATAGACTTATTTTTAAAGATTTTTGTTGAAGGCTTATATATATGGACCATTTGCTTCGTCTAGGATTAGGTGTGATATACTAGAGATACTCATAAAGATACCTAAAAATGAAAAAGAAACTCAATTATAATGAAAATATATTGAGACAGGCTCAATTTGAGGCTAAAAGGAGTGAGAGAGGTTTTGTAATCTTTATTGATTATAGTGAATTGATTCTCCTTACCCTGTAGACATAGGCACATTGTCGAACCACGTACATTCTTGTGGTCTTGTGTTCGTTTGTATTCTTTATTACTTTGTGTGTATTAAAGCCAACGATGTGTCCACTCTACAACAAGTGGTATCAAAACTTCGAATTAAGGCTTGATCACTCGATTGTGGTAGAGATGATGAATATCAAGTATCAAGTCAAGAAGTTTTTTGGCAAGAATTACTTCTCCCTGTGACAACAGCGTATGAAGGACTCGTTGATCTAACAAGGGGTTTCTAAGGATTACTCGGGAAGGCAAATAAGCAAAAGGAGATGGCCAACGATGATTGGGAGAAACTTGATGCAAGCACTGCAAGTACAATTCAGTTGAATTTAGGAGATGAGATTATTCATAATGTGATCGATATAAAGACAATAGAAGAGGTCTGGAAGAATCTAGAAAGTCTCTACATAAAGAAAAATTTGACAAACAAGTTATATGTGAAGAAACAGTTATATAGACTGCAGATGAAGGTATAAGTTTGTTAAAATATTTGAATGCTTTTATTATACTTATCACACAGTTAACTAGCTTTGTAATCCTTATTAATTATAGTGGATTGATTCTCCTCACCCTGTGAACGTAAGTATATTGTCGAACTACATATATTCTTGTGTTTGTTTGTATTCTCTAATACTACGTGTGAATTGAAGCCAACGGTGTGTCCACTACAACACTATAGATGAATCTAAAAGGAAATAGTAGAGGTTAAGGACAAGGAGATAGAATTTATTGGCATCTTAATGAATAATGACCATGTAGAGAGATACATGGGCTGAATGTATGGATTGTGTCACTGTGGACGTGTGCTACCACAAAAGGCATTCTTGCATAGTCATCCCACATATTAAAAAAAGGGCAATAAGAAACAATCCACATAGGTTCAGTAGTCAATGAAAATCCAAATTGCCTAAATGATTTTGTAACGAGTTCCACCATGAGGTATACTTGCCTCGGGGTTTGGTACGCTGTTTGACGGAACTGGACTAGCTACATGGAACACTCCGTTGTAGCCTGTGATCGCTGCAAAAAGAAAATTGTACTCCAACAGGTCTACCTTGAAGAGTTTCAGGTTCTCGGCTGCTTTTTTGAGTTTCTTCAAGCGAGCATTTTTCTCATTCTTTGCAAGATACATCAAAAAAATCTTTTAGATCAAAGAGTTGAACTTTTTTTGGTAGCTTTTATAAAGTTGTATGTTAAGGGCCTGCTTATTTAGTGGACATAGAGTTGGATATGAGGGTGAGTTCGATATTATATCTAGTAGGCCATGATTGTTTTTCTTGTCCCCTAGCTTTTCCTTATCCCTTGTTTGACTTGCTAAGAAAATTTCTTATATCTAATGGATTGGGATAGTATATCCTTCAAAATGGAGGATATGTAATACCACTTCTCCGATGGTATTATGCATCCCTCACCATTGGGTATGTCCCTCTCCTTCATTCAAATGTCAAAATTAATCCATTTCTTTTATCCAATGCTATATCCCGTCCTAAACAAACATAATATATAGGCCGATGGTATACATAATCTTACCGCTTCTCCTAAGTATTATATATCCCATCCTATATCTTAGTATAGTGCTGTTTGTTTACTGGATTTTTGAGCTAGATTGGATATGTATTCCACTAAACGTTACATATCCACCATTTGGTGCAACAAAACTTGCTAGATATATAATCCAAGATGGCAGCATATACAAAGATATGGTATATTAGAGGACTAGTTATATGATATCCTAAGTTGTGTAGATGATACCTTTTGCATTTATGAACCACCAGTCTTAAACTTGTGTGAAGCTTCTGGACTTAATTTGTGGGTTTTTTTTTCATGCAAATATTTGTTCCTAAATCATTTTCTGTTTCATCAATTTCTTCATCTTTCATTTGTCTGCTTTAGTTTTGTGCCTTTTTTTATACAACAATATATAATGGTACAAAAATATTATGATTTGTTTATGAGAATTTTTATAATTTCATGCTATTATTTGTCGAACATTTATCTAGATTATATAAAACTATATATATAATCTATATATAATATATACATATATATACATCAATATATAGACAAAGAAGTGAATGAGAGAAATCTGATAGCTTGGATAAAATTAAAAAATATAAATTCTATCGCAGAATAAGAAAGTTTGAAATGAAAATTGTAATGAAGAGAATGAAATCAAGAAAAGTTTTAGGACCAGATGGTATTCCTGTGAAGATGTGAAAATGCATACGCCAAGTGTGAGTGTCTTGGTTAACAAAGTTATTTAATAAAATCATAATAACTAGAAAAATGTCCAATAGTGGAGAAAGGGTATTCTAGTACTTATACATAAAAATAAATGAGATATTTAAAATTGTAATAACTATAGAGGTATTAAGTTGATGAATCATATGATGAAGTAATGAAAAAAAATAATTAAATATCGTCTAAAACTAACAATAACAGTGCCACATAAGTAATTTGATTTTATGACTAGTAGACCAATTATGGAAGTAATTCACTTACTAAGTAGATTAATAGAAAAGTATAAAGAAAAGAAGAGAGATCTTCATATGATTTTTATAGATTTAGAAAAAGTCTATGCTAGAATGTCTAGATATATCATGTGGTGGACGTTGGAGAGAAAAAGAGTGACAAATGATTACATTGATGTGATAAGAGACATATATGATGGAGTCGATATAACAATTAGATCACCTACAAAAAAACAAGTGAATTCCCAACTACAGTAGAATTACACCAAGGATCGATTTTGAATCCTTATCTATTTGCCTTAGTTATGGATGAATTGGCTAAACATATTCAGGATGAGATCTCATAGTGTATGTTATTTGTTGATGATACTGTCTTAGTAGATGAGATTAGGAGTGGGGTTAACGTTAAGTTAGAAATGTGAAAGAAAGTTTTAGAATCAAAAGGGTTTCAAATAAGTAGAAACAAAAATGAATATATGTAATATAATTTTAGCAATACTAGGATTATAAATGGTAAAAAAATAAAGATTCAAAATCAAGAGATACCTAATAGTGAATATTCTCATTATCTAGGCTTGACTATTAACAAAGATAGAGAAATTACAAATGATGTAATCTACAGAATTAAAGTTGGTTGGCTCAAGTGGAGAAGTGCTTCCGAAGTTTTATATAATAGAAGGATACCTACAAGATTAAAAAGAAAAATTGATAGGACAGCTATTAGACCAGCAATTTTATATGTAACAGAATGTTGGGCTGTTAAAAAAGATTACATAAATAAGATGAGTGTTGTAGATATGAAAATGTTAAAGTGAATGTGTGATAAGAATATAAAAGATAAAAATAGAAATAAAAGATTTGTAAAATGGTAGAGGTTGTACCAATTGCGAGCAAGCTGAAAGAAAATAGATTAAAATGGTTTGGATACATACAGCGTAGACCAGTTAATGCAATAGTAAGAAAATGCGACAAAATCATGAGTAATAAAAATACTAGGGGAAAAGTATGAATCTATTAAAACTAAGTTATCAACAGAGTAGAATGGTATAAAAGGATTCATGTAGCCAACCCCAATTGATTGGGACAATGGTTTGGTTTGGTTTGGTTTGGTTTGATTTAGTTTAAATTTGTATAAGAGTAAAAATGTAAATTGTTTATTTTAATCTCCTATTTTCATATTAATATATACTCATTTTTACAAAAAAAAAAAACATAACATATGTATATAACTAAAAACTATACTTTAATATCCGATTGTATTTTATATTCGTTAATTTATATCCAAACAATCAAACAATTATGTATCTCCTTACCCTTTTATATCTTTTCATTTTATATCCAGACGATCTACAAGAATTTCATTGTAATCTCACACTATTTGGGCTTAGGGGCAGGTGAGCAAAGCCACTGCCTATGGCCCTCAATTTTTTGCTAAAATGTAAGATTTTTTATTTAGATTTAAATTCAGTATAAATATATTTAAAATTGTTTCATGTTAATGATTTTAGATGAATCACAAATGGTAGTTATTGTTATTTGTATGTCTTTGGTCTAAAATTTAAGTTCTTGTACTTACTTTTAGTTTAATTTTTTAAAATTACACTAATTTTTAATTTTATTCTAAGCAATCCAGAATTTTATATAATTTTAATATTTAAAATGCTAAATAATATAAATAAAATATAAAAAATCTACTATCAAAATATACTTAAGCCATAACTTTCTAATCCTAAAAACAAAAATATTAATTTTCTTTTACCAATTTTAATCAAACACAAAATATTAAATAAGAAAAATAATCTGTTTTTAAAAAACTTATGTATAAGAGCTTGATGTATAAGCGATACTATGTTGTGTTCAGTTTTTTTCATAAATTAAATTTTGTTGAAACCTAGCTATCAAAATAATTTCTCTATGAAGAACTTGGCAGCTCAGTGATCTTAGCTTTATAGGCTCCTCATCGGGTCAGCGGTTCAAGTCCCCCCATTCCTCTTCCCTCTCCGCTCCCCTTGTACTTCCCATCAAAAAAAAAAAAACAACATAATTTCTCTACTTAAATTTATATAATTAATTTTTAAAATCTATCTTAAAATTTATTAAGACCCCCTTGAAATCTTCGATGCCGCCCCTGCCCACTACATTTCATATCCAAGAAGATGAACCACCATGCTTGACATAAGGCAAGTAATTTTCACAATATCTGGTTAAAAGCTGCTTCATTTGATATGCTATATCATACTTCGAATGTCAGAAGCGTCTTTTATATAGACTTGTTAATGTTTATCCATAATGAGACCCATTTTTTTTCAAATAACTAATCCTAGAGGATAAAGTTTGGCCTTACAAATAAATTTGAAAGAAAATAGAATGATGGGAAATTCAATATACACACACTATATTAAATAATATAGATTATAATTTTATTCATCATTCAAGTTACTAAAATAACCCTTAATCATCACAACCCTAAAATTCCTCCACCACCATTTTTTTCGCCGCTGTCCACCGCCTCTTTCTTTCCTTGCCCGCCGTTGTTCCCACCTTCCCCGCCACCCTGGCCCCTCCTTAACCCACCACCATAGCCCCGCCACCATCCCTCCCGAAACCCTAGCCACCACCTCTCTCTTCGCTTTGCGCTGCCCCTCCTCTCCTCACCACCTTCAACCACCATCCAGTTATGATTTTGATCGATCATGCTGTGTGTTCAATTGATCAGATTCCTGGATACTTCCTTATAACAGTGAGGCGATGGTGAGATTTGAGCAGTTAAAAATAGGTAAGAGATTAAAAGGGTGGGGATGCTTACGAGGGTCTCTGACGGTTACGTGAACAGTATACCTTTAGAGAGAAGAAACTTAAGCAGCCAGGAAGCGACATACCCTCCTGCCCCCGTCACGCATACTTTGCCCTTTTCCGCCATTGACCCCGTCACACAAACTCTCTCCACCATTTTTATTGTAAACAAAATTCAAAATAGTTAGTTAAATGAATTTGTCAATTAGACATTTTAAACTACTTTTTAAGTTAAAAATTCTATATAAAAAAAAAATGGACAATTGGAGCTCCCATAATTATTCGCACCAATTTCTTTCCCGTTAATATATATTATCAATAAACCTGTGTTACGTAGGGATAAAAATAATAAAAATCATTTTTATATTTTGATGATTTTTATATGTATAGAATAAGTTTATTTATTAACTAAAAGAAATATAAGAAAAATATTGTAAAAAAAATTAAACCAAAAAATCCAAGGCCCATCAAAAGCCTAAATCTGAAACTCAAAGCCTCAGCTCAAACCTAGGATGATTTGTGAAAAGCCCAGCCCGACTTAACCCGAAGATTTGGTGCAAACCAACCGAGTCCAGGCCGGACTTGGACTGCCTGAGCCATGGTAGAGCCGGGTTAAAATTACACCCACGTGCGAGAATGATATTTGTTTTTTTCATCATATTGTTTACGTCATTTTCTCATTTACATAAAATAAATATTTTTACGCACTAGATAAAGCTTATTTTTGAAACTATAACAAGACTAAACATAACAATATTATATTTGACAATTTATTTTAATTGACCACTTATAATTCTCAATTTTTTTTATATATATTTTAAATCTTAACCATTCATCAACTATATACTATTGTTTTCTCTACTATATTACTTTGAACTCTCCTTAATATATCACTTTCTTAAAATTTTACAAATCTACTCTGATATATTCCTGCTCCTAACCATTTTTTGCATCTTTTTTTGACTTTCTCTTTATGCTCTTGACCAAAAAAAAAAATAGAGGATGGGAACGAGACACTGCATTTTTGCTCTACTCTTGCCTCAATAAAATAAAATTTGAAAATGAAAAAAAATGCTGTTTTTCCTATTATGTTTCCATTGTCATTCATATTTGCAACCACGAAAAGATGAGGTATCTCATATATCACTATACTCATTTATTGGTTTGAATACATTAGAAGCAAGCAAATTCTCAACATTCAACAACAAAAAAATGCAATGTCAACTGTGCACACAGTCGCCATAAATTAAGGAAAATTTGAAGAATTTAAAAGCGTGCATTGAATGATGATGGGTATCATACAGCTTATTTGGTGGGATTTCAATAAAATTCAACAAAATTTCAAAAAATCAGAGCTTCCAATTTCTGTTAGGAAATCAATATTTTGAAAATTCTTGTGGTTGCATTTAAAATCTTAGAAGTTCATAGTTCCGTTCTTAATGACTGTACGCGCAACTAGCTATGCATGCATTTCCAGAGAAGTAATTTTTCCCCGGCAGGAATTGAAGTGGTGGCAATGTCACCTCCCAAGTTTTTATTACCTAGATTGGACCCATTTAAGATAAAATATATATTTTTAATTATTTTTCTTATTTAAAGAGAACACAATTTGATTCTATTTAGTTATTACAAGTTTCTATTTTGATCAAGACATGTGAGTGATTTAAATTTATTTATTTTAGGGGCAATATCTAAGTAATGCCATAGGATGCTTACATACCCATGATTTGGGATCAAGCCAAATGTAGTTCACAAATTTATTTTAATTTTAATTTTGAGATTTGGTGAGTATAAAACTCATTTGATTTTTTAAATTTGATTTAATTTAATTTATAATGAGTAGATAGTTTATTATTTTAGACGTTGGAATTTTATGGCTGTACCCATTTGAATGTGTTGTCTACGTATCCAAGTCGAGATTAAGTATAGATTAAAATCAAGTCAAGCGTAGTTCAAAAATATAAATTTGTTTATTTATTTTGATGAACCTTAGAGATTCATTTAAGAATTTAGAAATTATTGCATCAATGTAAATAGAGCACATCCCATCCATCCAAGTTAACACCTACTCCCTTACTATTCATATGCTAATTTTAAATTCTATTTTTATTTTAATTTGTGACTGTACTCATTTGAATGTGTTTCTTATGTTTCCAAATCGAGAATAGCTATGGACTGAAATCAAGTCTAACATAATTCTAATAAAATTTATTTACTTATTATTTTTTATTTTGAATTTATTGAGTATAAAACTTAATTAATTTTATTTGAATATCATATTTGGGTGAATCATAAAGTATTGTGGCTGCACTTAAGTAGGATCACAAAGTACCGTGACCGTACCAATTTTGATGGATTAACATTTAAAATTTAATTAAGTAAAAATTTGGAGTTTCATCTAATTTGTAATTGTATTCATTTAAATATGTCGACTATATATTTGAACCAGGCGCAAGGTCGGGTAAAAATTAAGTCAACTAGTTTAAATGAATTTATTTATTTTATTTAAGTAAAAAATTTAATTTAATTTGATTTGTGATTATGTTTATTTAAATAGGTTGACTACATATATAAACCGGTCGTGAAGCCATGCTGAAATTTAGCCAATTAATTTAAGTAAATTTATATTTTTAATTATTTAAGTGAAAATTTTAGTTTTACTTGATTTGTGATTAAATTTGTTTAAATAGATTGACTACATATTTGAATCAAGCGCAAAACCGGGTTGAAATTAAGCTAACTAATTTAAGTAAATTTATATTTTTAATTATTTAAGTAAAAATTTGAGTTTCACTTTATACGTGACTATACCTATTTAGATAGGTTGCCTACGTATTTAATTCAAGTACAAATATAAATTTGAATCAAGTCAACCGTAATTTTATAAAAGGAATTTAAAATTAAAATTTATTTTTGACAAAAATTAAATTGTCAATTTTAGTTTTACTTAAATTTAAATGTTATGTTGACAATTATATTTTGAGTAATTTTGAGAAAATTAATAATTTAAAAATTCCATGAACAACTTAATAAAAATAAATTCTAACCATACAAAATTTAAATAAATTTTAGCTTCCAAAACTAAACCACAAATTAATTGTCAACTTTTATATTTTAATACTATTTTGGAGAGCACAAAATTGTTCATAATTTTTATGGGCCATTGAAGTTTATTTGGAGAGTATAAAACTGTCTATTTATTTTTTATTGGACTAAAAAATAATTCTCACAAGATTTTTTATATTTTAAGTGGGCTAAAAAATCATTTTTGAAGAACCTAAATTGGCTATCTATATTTTAAACGAACTAAAAATTCAATTTTTAGAGAGTCAGACTGTCTATATTTTAATTGGATTAAAAGCCATTGGTGAAGGACTTGGATAGGCTGTCCATATTTTAAGTTGTTTAAAATTCAATTTTTAGAAGATTCGAATGGACTATTTATATTTTAGGTAGGCTAAAAAGCTAATTTTTGAAGAGTCAAAGACTATTCATATTTTAATTGAGTTAAAATCATTTGTGGATGACTCGGATGGACTGTTCATATTTTAAATGGGTTAAAAGCTAATTTTTGAAAATTTTGAATAGGCTATTTATATTTTAAGTGTGTTAAAAAATTATTGGTGAAGAATTCAAATAAATTGTCCATATCTATATTACCATAATAAGAAAATATCTAAATTTAGTGAAACCTTAGTGAATTATCTAAAAAGTCAAATAAATACCAATTTTTCTACCCTCACTATTTATTAAACAAAAGGGTATAATAGTAAAAATACAAAATTTAAATCCACGTTCTCCCACTACAAAAACTCCTTCCTCCCCCCCTCTCTCTCTCCCTCTCAGGCAGTTATTTTAACTGCACGAACTGCACCCCCATTAATTGCAAAGAAGCAAAGCCATTTTAACTCCTTCTTCATTGTACCAAAGCCACTGAAAAAACACACGCGGAGGAGAAAAGGCAGAAGAAAAGAAAAAAATTAGAATTGCTAAAAAATAGTTGGTGTTGCATGTTTCGCTTTTTGTTTTTATTTCTCCCTCTCTTTGTGTTTTTATATATTTTAAATTTTATTTTTTATAAAATTAAATTCTATATTTTTATATTTGCAACGGCTGATTCCAAAAACTTAAATAAGTAAAGAAACTAACACTATTGAGAGAAAAATTGCGACCGAGGCCGAGAAAACAAAGAACTAAGGTTTTGGGCACTGTGTTGTTTTTTGAGTTAAATTTCTTTATTCTTTTTTATTAGTTTATATTTTTATGTTTGGGTTGTTTTACTTGGTTGTTTTTCTTGGTTTAATTCTTTTTTTTTTGTATTTTTATTTCATGATTTTCCATAAAATTTGTATTATATGTACAAAGTTAGTATTATAAAAAATCTGTTTGGCATGTTCAAAATTCTAAACTGTTTGCATAAAACTGTTGTGTACTACATACTTTACATAGAAAACAGTTTTTAAATTTTTATACATAAAAAACTATTGTGTACTATTATTTTTATACAAAAATAACTGTTGTGAAATATATAAAAAAGCTGTTGTGTAATGCTCAACAGGAAATTGTTAACTAAATTAATTTTAAAAAATAAATAAATTCAATAGAAAAGGTTATATTAATTTTTTTAGTATATTAAACTTACATCCACCCTATTTAAGGGTTATATCACTGTCACCCCCTCTATTCTCTGAAATATCATTGCACCCCTTATTTTTTAATTTTTGTAATACTTTGGTCCAAAAGTTAACTTTTCGTTAACTTTTAGACGGAAAAATAGTATTTTTATATTTACACTCCTTGATTTCTTTGTTTTCACACTTACACCCCATGTTTTCTTTGTTTTTTATTTTTTTAATTACAAAATTTTATTTAAAAAATTTTAATTAAAAAATAAAAAATTACTAAATACAAA